>JASDQU010013295.1:148121-163985 GCA_032191745.1 Picea mariana
TGTGTTATGTACCCCAGACCTTGCATCCAATATGGGTTGAAATGTACCCTTTATCAATGATACCATGCACTCTTTTATGAATTTCATTGTGGGGATTTTCAAAGATACTTCACTGATGGGAATATTTACCCTTCCCCCAATGTCTCCCACTGCAAACATCACTACTATCAACATGATTTCATCATTTACCAGTAGATCTGTCATCTCAGTTGATCCTTGGGTGGTACCTCATTATGAAGATGTTGAATCATCTGGAGCATCCATGTCACTCACCGCATTTGAGATTGTAAATCCGACGATCCCATCAACATCCATTGATATTGGTCAGCAACTCCATCATCATATGGAGTGTCATCAACCTACTCCACCTGTTCGATTTTTTGACTCTCTGTGTTCACATGATATCCTAGATTTTGAGTTACCTTCAAAAGAGGCTATCTTGGAAGTCATGTCTTCCATAGAAAATCCAAAGGATGAGGTGATGCATCAATCATATTTTCTTGATTTAGAACCGATGACAGTTATCATGATGAGTTTCAATTCAGGAATGGGGGAATTTGTTGGGGCATCCAATACACCTCCCAGTATTGATCATTTTCTACCTTAGATATCTTTTTCAGAACTTGCCACTGATTTATTTCCCCTCCCTTCCTTTGAAGATTTTTGTTTTGCACCTCCTTCATGTATTGATGGGTCCCATCATGGAGTTGTCATAGATCATGAAACCACTCACAATGAGTATATTCAATTGCATAAATTCCTTACAATGTTGCATGACCCTAGCATGGTGTGCCATATGATGCCAACCATGGATCATGAGTTCCTTGATGATGAAAAGGATCCTTGGCCTGATCCTATCCATGGGATCTACTTGGTGTAAAGAATCAAGATACATAATGCCTTATACATAGGTGTGTGGTGTGAGTGCTTTTGTTTGCCATTTATCTTATCCAAAAAATCCAAAAATATTTTCTTTTTTTGAGGTTTCACTATGCATTTTGACCTTGGAATCTAGTTTAGATGTGATTGACAGGATTCTAGGGACTTTTTTACAAACATGGCAACATCCACTACAATTGAGGTATATATTTCTAAATTGGCATATAGGGATAGGTTTTTCCCTGCATTTCTGATTTTGCATTTTAACCGTCCATATTGCTAGCAATATTCCTTAGGTTCGAACCCTGTTGGTTGGATAATAGCCACTCAGTTTTCAAATCATAATTGGTTCTATAGTGCCTACCCTTATTGGGTTCCCTAGTTAGCACCTAGATTTCCATTTGGTGCTCATGTTGTGTTTTTTGATAGGCCCAGGATCCCTCCTTTAGCCCCACCATGAATTGAAGATTGAGCCTCATTTTTCTCTCTTCATATTTATTCTAGCCACATCCCATGGGGGTTCCTGAAATTTCTATTGTTAGTTAATGGAGCCAGTGCATTTGATGTTCATGTCATGCGTCCTCCCACTATGCTACTATTTTCCCACATCCCACTTAATCTTATGAAATAGCCTTGAACATCTGCCTCTTACATTATTTGGCCTCCATTTTGCAACCATATACCGAGGGAGAGAACAATTGCTAAGAGTGGACCTCACTTTACTATACCATTTTCATTCCTCATTTCTAAGGTCAGTTCCTTGCACCTAGAACATGGGAACATGTTGTTAAGCCACCAGTTCTCTATCATTGAGTATACTTTTATCTCTCTTTAAAACTCATAAAAGGACACAAAAAAGGTATCGAGCTTACTTGTGTCATCATTTCTTGATATTTAAACCATGAGGGAGACCGAGTATACTTGTTTCATTCTTTGGTGCTCATTAAACCATGAAGGAGATGAAAGATACAAATAAAAAACCAAAAAAAGAGTGGAGTTTTTTCACCATTGGTCTATTCTCAAAATGGTAGTGTCAGTTGAGTTTCCCTTGAACATGAAACTTGTTTGAGTCCTCGTCATACAATTTTTTTTTATATTTCCTAGGACCCATCCCCATAATATGATTCAGAGATACTCTTCCAACTAGTTACTCTTCCAGTCGTCATGGAGAGTGCTACAATGCCTCCTGCGTTGTTTCACTATATTCGTCCAATTCTTGTGTCTCACTTCCAAGTCACCATTGTGTCATTCTATATTTTCAAGGGAAGTTCAATCCTAAGTCAGTCATATGTTGTTTCATTGACTTTCTTAGTCGACCATCCCTATGTCAATTGTACTCTGTGATACTCTCTCTTCACATCATTTCTCGATGTATTTTTCGTGTCGATTGATGGGGGATACATTAAGTCCCTCCTTCGACAAATATATTCCTATCTACTTCAACACATTATCTAGGAGAGGGATCTAGAAAATAGCTAGTACCTTGGAGCATGCAGTCCTCATTTACCCCTGATCAATTGATTCTACGAGTGTTCGACATCAGATAATCTATATACACTCTCTATATTGTACTAGCTACCTTGGGGTACATATTCATCATCTATGGGTCTCCTCATTCTTGTTAATGGTATACATCAATGACCGGTAATCAAATGGTTTCTACCATGCTCAACATCAACTCATCTATTTTCATCTTGTATATTCATACCATCAGAGTTTGGGACGAAGACCTTGGGTTTGGGGCCACATCATTCCTTTACAACATCCCCTCCCAAGTTTTTATGGAGTATATCATTTGTATACGAAGACTTCGAGGGCACTCTCCTTAGTGCTCATTTTATTCCTAACATCTATATGTTTCATCATAGATCCACATTGTATTTTCTAGTCGCTATTATTGAGTTCATGATGTAGATCCACATTTTATTTTCTTGTGGCTATGGTCTTATTGATTACATGGATCCACTGTGTATTCTTTCATGGCCATGGTCTAGCGTTTCATATCATGGATCTGCAGTGTACTATTTGGAAGCCATGCTCACACATATTTTGAGTATTCTACCTAGGGAATTGCTCTATATATGATGCCATCCTTGTTGTTTGATTGTAGGAATTTTTTGGTTTATGAACCTCTTTTTCTCTATCCTTGTCTTTCCTCACATATTGTAATGTATTTTGGCCATCCACTTCTTTCCTGACCTCACACATTATGGGGAATATATTATAGCCTTAATTTCCACCCGATAGGACAGAGAGGAAGCCATCATAGGATAGAGGCTAGAGTAAATATTTTTCCTAAGGTTTGAACCCTTATGGAGAATTTTTGAAGGTCCTCACGTGACACCTTTTAGACAACAAGTGAGGCCCTAGTTGGTCACTAGTGGCTCAATAAGAGAGGCACTACTAAACTTATAGAATCAAAGAGTTATGAGGTAATAGGTGAGAGATAAGTTGGATATTCTTGTAGAGGTCCTAGGAACTCATATCATTCGAGCCTCTAGTGGTCTCTAGAGTATCTAGAAGCCTCTCCCAAGCCTCCTCCAAGAACTATATAACAAAGGAAATCCTTGGGAAAGAGGGGGAATAATTGAATGATATCGTTATGATTTCCAACTAAATAGGTATCCATCATCACAATGTGAAGTCAGTAAATCCTAGCCTGACCAAGAAGCTGCAAGGAGAGGCAAGGACCAAGGAATCAAAGGAGGATGCATCTTCATCAAGTTGAGGTATGGCTTGGTATGTATTCTCGATGTTTTATTAATAGACCATTGTTTTTTCCTCATGAATGTTTGTCTTTTATGCATAAATGTTCATATCTAGTTTATTTTTCTATAGATCAAGTTAGATCAAAGCTAGATCTAGGATTCTAACACAAGGAAGAGAACTAGAATGGTATTGTTTTGTCTTTGGTGTGCAAGAAGCAAGTTGTAGAAGATGGAGTTGGAACTTCAAGATTGCAGCATCCAAGACAAACAAAGGAAAACCTTCATGAAAAGGTATTTCATTCTTCAATTTCCTTGTGTAATGATCTTATTTCTTGGTTCTAGAAAAATCATAAGAAGTCTAGCCCCTCTTTCTTTCTAGGATTACTAGGATAATCCTAGGAATATTTTGTTTTGTGTTCAACAAGATCCTCGTGATAAAAAATCCCACAAAAATCAATACATTAAAACAACGCACTTTGCAACATCAAATAACTTCGGTGTTTCATAACACACCTTAAGAACATGCAAAACTCCTCAGACTTCTCTTGTACACCTTTAGATCCAAAAAAGAAACCTAAAATCCTCTAGCACACCTCATATATCTTATGTGCACCTAAGACTTGATCACTTGCTTGGATTCTCTTCAAATGCATACATATATCCTATAATTATAGTATTTTCATGCTAACTTTTAGGGCCAACCTCTAAAGATTCATTGAGCTATCCTGAGTTTTCTGCCTAGGTTGTTCGACGAAAAAAATAATATCTCCTCATTCCCAATGAGTTAGAGGAAACACCATATACCATTGAAAAGGTATCAGAATAATATTTCTATCCATATAAACTATGCTCTTATTTCATATAGGTGTATAGGGTAAAAATTCCTTCAATGATAGGGTATCCAAACTGAGCATCAAAATTCCAAAAAAAATATTTCCATCAATCTCCATCTTGCAATATTTACCTTTGACATCCATAGTCTCCTCCTATATTTTAGGTGTTTTTCTTGTCACAAAGTTGGTCACCTTCAGAATCAATGTGGTAAGTTACAGACTATTGGAATAATGATTCATTTGTATGTTCTATATGTAATTATTGTTAATGTTGATTATGTAATCATATCTCATAGAGATATTTTTGAGATTGAGATCAGATTTGTTGAGTGTATTAAGGAGTGATTGTTGATATATTGCAAGATACTGTATCTTCTCGAGACATCTCTTCTCATGTATAAATATATTCTTTGGTAATGATAAATATTGAGTTGGGTGTGCATTATTGTTAGATATATATTTGCTCCAATATAGCTGGTGTAATGCTCATTTGGTATAAGAGAAAGAGTGTACGAATGAGAAGCCGTGAATGGGAATTAGTTGAGAGAGGTGGATACAAACTTACACATGGAGATATATTTGTTTTACCTTATTCTATTCTTTCTACTATGCAAGAATACACTATGGGAAACAAGTCGAAAGTACTTTTGATTTATCAACGTGTGATCCACAAGAACCGTGATTCTGCAAAGAACAATGTGATTTCCAAGAGGTTGTGTAACTGTAAAAGGCATACAGTTGTAGTATGACCGTGGGAAAGACATTTCAGTGCTCTAGTGAGAATAAGTGGATAAAGCATGGAGTAAGTGGATCGAACCTACATGAGAAAAGACTAAGGTGATTGTTGCTTGTAATTGTCAATAAGAAAGAGCTTTGATTATGCATGGACTGAGAAAAATCTTGCTTAGGTTCTGCATAAGAATGTTTATTTGTCTACCTCAATGTGCTTCCAATACCATTAATTCCTCTCATTCAATTTTTGCATGAAGTTTTAAGCAACTTCCAATGCAAAGAGCACATCTATCACAGATTATATGCATGTGAAGGAACTTTCCTGTGAGCGTTTGTATGTTTTTTTTTTGAAAATATTGCTACACTATATGTTGGTTTCATTTTTGAATTATGTATGTGAGAAAATAATTTTTTATTTCTAAAATCATTTTATATATTTTTTCTCACAAATATTGTAAAAAGTTATATTACCTTTTATCTCTTATTAAGAGAGAATGTATTCAGAGAGAATGTATTGAAGGAGTTTGTTTATAAACTTTGAAGGAATTGAAATTATTTTGAAAGGTTGTAATATATTTTTCCTTCTCATTAAGAGAGATTATGACTGACGAATTTCAAATTGTGTAAAAGCGATTATTTTTGTTTTTAATTGCGCAAGTGTTGTTCTCCTTCATAGTTCTAAAAAAATATTAAAAAGATACTTATTGGTGGTGGTTGAGTCTCGATTTTTTGGGACAATTGTTTTCTTCCTGGGGTGAAGTGCGACACATTGTGCTGATTTTTTGCATATTCTCTCTCTCTCTCTCTCTCTCTCTCTCTCTCTCTCTCTCCAATGGAGACAAAAAATATTGTGTTATCTAAACTTCTTGGCACAAATTGTTTTATTAGAGAAAACAAATGCAATGCATATTTATCCTTAAATATTTACGGGAATTTGTAATTGATGGATATGATATGCCTTCCACTGAAGAGTTTAAAACATTGAATGCCAATGAAAATCAATCTCTAAAGGAACTTATAAACAAGTATAATGAAACATTTTCTCTTATATGGAGCACAATTGAAGAATCTGTATTTCCAAGAATGAGTGTTGTAGAATCATCCAAGCAAGCATGGAATATGTTAAAGAACACGTACGAAGGTGTGGTTCTATCTAAATTGCAAACATTAAGGAGGAATTTTGAAAATGCAAATATGCATAGTAATGAATCCATTCATGATTACATCACAAAAATGCAAGATCTTGTTAATCAGATGAGGTCATCAGGTGAAGATATTCCGGAAAGAAGACTACTAGAGAAAATTTTAAGAAGTGTTTTTCCCAAGTTTCAAATAGTCACCGCCAATATTATAGTCTCCAAAGATTTAAGCACAATGAAAATTGATGAATTGACTATTTATTTTCTATTTGTTGAAGAAAAAACTCCAAGAGAGGAAATGGAACAAGATTTTTCCACAAGGAATGGAAGAAGAGGAATAAGTAGGAGTCAATATCATAATCATACTTGGAATAGGCATCCACAACAATCACATATCTATCAAGTAAATGCATCCACCTAAAGAGATAGAGGAATAAATCCAAGTCAGTTCAAAGGAAGAAGCATAGAATTATATCGTGGAAGAGGAAGAGGTAGAGATGGCTCTCAAGAAAAAAAAGGACCATAGTGTTATTATTGTCATAAATTTGGTCATCTTGAAAAATATTGGTATGCAAAATTGTGAGATATGGAACATAAATGTGCCAAATGTTGAGGAAACTAGGAATGATAAGTTATTCGTATCAATTTTTATGGAACATAATGAAAAAAGTGAATCTTGGTATATTTATTTGGGATGTTCGACTCATATGACATCTCAGGAGGATTTGTTTACTCAAATAAATGACAATTATTCTTCTAAAGTTATATTTGGTGATGATAGAATTTATGAAGTTAAAGGGAAAGGCATAGATGTGATTCCAACATTGTAGGGAAAGAAGAAGTTTATTGAGGACACATTGTTGACACCAACGTTGAATAAGAACCTAATTTCTATAGGATAGGTGATGGAGACAAACTATAAGTTAGTGTTTCATAATAAAGAATGATTAATCATGAATAAGTTGAATAAAAATGTTGTAGTAGCAAGACGAGAAATGAATGAAGTAATAATTTTGAATCTTTCTTTTGATTCAAATAACTCACATAGTTTGAATGTTACAAAAGAAATGAATAGCAAGATTTTGAATTTAAGGATGGGACATTTGAAATTTTGAGAGTGTGATGTTGTTAAGAAAGAATAACATCGTGAATGTTCTTCCTTATATCAACATGGATGATGAATTATGTGAAGGGTGTTTTTTCGGGAAACAACATAGGGAAAGTTTCTTAAACAAAAAATGGAAAGCTAGAGAACGTCTAGCACTAGTATATTCAGATTTATGTGGTAAAATGGAGACTATGTATTTTGGAAAGGCAGGTTATTTTCTCAATTTCCCTGATGATTATTCCAAGAAAACTTGGGTGTAATTTTTGAAGGAGAAGTTTGAAGTGTTTAGTCATTTTATTGAGTTTAAGAAATTGGTTGAAAAGAAAAGTGGTTTGAAAATTCTCACCTTGCAAACAAATAATAGGGGAGAATAAGGGTCAAATGAATTTTTGAATTACTGTATTAAGAATCGAATAATGCGAGAGTTTACCAATTCCTACTTTCCCCAAAAAATGGAGTTGCGGAAAGGAAAGATAGGACCATAGTTGAAATGGATTAGATCATGATGAAAAGAATGATTCATGTTATTATGGTATCTTTTGTAGTCAGCATGGTATCTAGATTCATGTCAGAACCCAAGGAATTTCAATAGAAAAAAAATTAAAGGATTTTGAGATATCTATGTGGTACAATTGGTTATGTTTTAGTATACAAATGTCTAGAAGATTTCAATCTTATTGGTTATACAAATTCATATTGGAAAGGCCACATGGATGACATGAAATCAACTTCAGGGTATTCATTTAGCATGGTTTCAACAATAGTTGCTTGGATTATTAAAAATAAACCTACAATTTCTCTCTCCACATTAGAATCGGAGTATAAAGCCGCAGTGATAGCAACCCGTGAAGCAGTGTGATTAAGAAGAATTTTGAAGGATCTACATGAGTAGCAAGAGAAACCCACTCAATCAATATGTGACAATCAAAGTGTTATTCAAATGACAAAGAATCCATTTTTTCACAAGAAGACAAAACATATTGATGTTTAGTATCATTATGTTTGATATTTGGTTCAACAAGGTTTGATTGAGATCACATATTGCAGAATAGACGAATAGGCAGCATATATATTCACCAAATCACTACCAAAGGAAATTTTTGCAAAGTCAAACATGATCTTGGAATATTTCCAAATGATCATTGTGGGGGAGAAGTGTTGGAATAATGATTCAATTGTATGTTCTAGATTTAATTATTGTTAATGTTGATTATGTAATCATATCTCATAGATATATTTATGAGATTGAGATGAGATGTTATTGATATTGAGATTAGATTTGTTGAGTGTATTAAGGAGTGATTGTTGAGAGATTATAAGAGATGGTGTAATTATTCATGGACAAATGCGAAAATTATGAAAAAACTATTGGTAAAAAATTCCAAGGTTTTGGATGGAGATGACTTGCAAATTCATAATCCTCTGAAGTCGAGTGGAGTCAAGTATTCTTATTTAGATCTAGATGTCGCTCTCAAAATTGTTTTGAGGGATGAGATGACTTCCCCTTCTTTAGGTCATGGTAAGAATCCTCTTCCTGCTTTTCTCCCTTATTTTCCTTCTAATTTTGTTGAAGTCAAGGAATCACCGCCTCCCCTCCCTAATGTTCCCTTGATGGATAAGTATCCTACAAGGGATAGCCCTATCGTGTCTTCCTCCTAGACCTTCTTCCAAATCTCCTCGTCTCCCTCAAAAACAATAGAAAATTATGTAGATGTAGAGGCAAGGGGATATAAACGTAACTCTATCCATGAGAGAATTATGGGGGGTCAGTCCAAGGCCAAACACTAAAAGTAGTTCTTTTAAGTCATTTTTTGAAAAACATAGGTTGGTGGATGTGGAACTTGTGAATATGGTAACAACTTTCAGGAATTTTTGTATTGATGAGGTAGTAATATCCAAAAGATTGGATCACTTGTTGGTGTCACAATATTTGATGGTCATTGTATTTCTTCTAAAGTCCAAGGTATATTTTGTAGGCCTATCTAACCATCTCCCTGTGATATTCCAAATTGCCACATGAGGGATGGCCATAGGAGGGGAGAAGCCTACCTCTCCACTAAAATTTAATCACACATGGCTTAAGGAAGAATATTATAGGAATTTGGTCGAGGACAAGTGGGTTGATTTATCGACCTCCTCTCCTCTTCTACTCCTTTATGTTTCAAATGGAAAAGAATATTTCATGAATTAAAGCAGCTATGAAGAAATGGTGTAATTCTTTCAAGGAAAAGACTCAAATCACGTTGAGGGAGGAAGATTCAAATATCAATAAGATATATGGTGACATGGATGTGGGAAATCTCCGTGGCCCTGATTTGTGTCGTCTACGTTCATTGGAATCCCTACGTCACTCTATCTTTGAGGAGAAAGAAGAAAAATGGAGGCTAAGGAGTCATTCCATTTGGATCAAGGAGTGAGACAACAACACAAAAAAAATTCATTAGTATTCTAATCATTGGAAAAACTTGAACATAATATGGGAGATCAATACATCAAATGTATCATCGGTTCATTCAATTAAGGATATTGTGTAGGGAGGAGCTTGTCACTTTTAGTCTCTTTTTAAGGAACGCAAGGGATGGTCGATACAAAAAATTATGGAATTCATCTCCAAATTCCCACGAATATTCTTGGATGATATAAAAAAGTTTCCGAAGGAAGTGGTCTCGAAATCAAAAGTTTTAAGGGCACTAGCCTGCATGCAAAAAAGAAATAACCTAGGTCCCAATGGACTCACTGTAGAATTTTTCATTGGGTTCTATGACCTTTTGAAGGAAGATCTATTAAAACTGGTATGGGAGTCTCAGATTTTTCTGAAGCTTCTTGGATCATTGAACTCTACTTTTATAACTCTTGTTTCGAAAAACATATGGAGTGTCTTTCGATGATTTTAGACCCGATGTAATCTAATATGCAAGTTGGTGGGGAATATTATTTCTCAAAAGCACAGTTTGGTTTTCTGCAGCAAAGGAAAATTAACGATGTGGTGTCAATAGCCTAGGAAGCTTTACACTCAATCAAGTTTTCCAATGAGTCGGTGGTAATTCTAAATCTTGATTTATCAATGGCTTAGACCGAGTTAACTGGACTTTTCTTCGGCTAGTATTATTAGATATGGGTTTCCATCTACCTACTTTCAATTAGATAACGAGTTTAATAGAATCAATGTCCTTTGTTGTGCTCATTAATGGATCCCCTTCTAGGTTCTTTCGAGCTTCTAGAGGGCTTTGGCAGGGTGCCCATTGTCCCCTTTTTTATTTCTCATTGTGGCAGAGGCTCTCAATAGAATTATACATGAACAAGGATCTAAAGGGAAGATAAGAGGAGTCAAGGTATATGATAAAGAGTCTATTTCACATCTACTGTTTGAGATGACGTTCTCATTGTTAAAAGAATTTCTAGATCTATATTGTAAAGCTACAGGCATGGCAATCAATTACCGGAAATTTTTCCTTATCAATTGTCATAAGCCTCTCTCAGTCGGATGGATGAAATCCTCCCTTTCCCTCGAAAGGATCTATATGTAGGCTTCAAATATTCGGGTTTCTATTTGAAACCAAATGGGTAAAAGTTTGTCGATTGGATGTGCTTGTATAAAAAAGGTTGAAATGTGCATACCTATGTATTGGACATCTATAACAATTGTGCCAAAATACATCCTTACAATAATAAAAAAGTTAAGTTTTCAATTCCCCCAGTCAGGTTCGAAACTCATTGGAGGCATATGCTTTCTCAAATGGATTCGTTTGGAGTTCTTGAAGAAGCTCAACATTTACAGTTAAGAGGAAGGAGAGGATGGAATGATGGAAATGATATAAGGATATTGGGGTATGAAGCAGTTGAGTGGTCTCACTACACATGTAATTTGGTTTCCAATTATGTTAATTTAAAGGAATATGAGGACGATGTCCTTTGATGGTATCAAAATGCAGGTACTAAAGAATACATATAGAAAAACTAGGGTATGATGCCATTGTAGAGGCTAGTTTCCCTAGAGAAAAGATATAGCGGTGGAGTATCCTATGGAAACTCTGCTCACCACTGAAGTGTAAAATAACTACGTGATTATCTCTCACCATTAACATGGGAAATCATATTCAATTGAAGTATGTGTCAACAAAATTCAATCAGAAGGCCATTTGGATGCACCACGGGATAGATGCATGCTTATAGGCCTAATTGGAAGACAAGTCGATAAAAGAATTAGAAGCCTTCCCTTGTATTTTGGTCAATAGAATCTTGTGGGCACCCAATAACAATGTTTTAAAAGATGTGGACATTCCTCCAAAGATCAATGCAAACCAAATCATCCATATGAGGAAAGAATTGAAGGTTACAAAAAAAGAAAGAGAACCATGGATTCCAATCATGCTTGTTCTAGACATGGATATCCCCTAGGGCTTCTTCGATGGAGATAGTCAATGAGATCCTCCATCTTGCGAGGTTGGAGTTGTGTTGTACAATAGACAAAACCATTATATGTACATATGATACTCTATATAGAGGCTTAAATAAAGAAGTCTAATTCATTTCTCTCTAAGAACTTTATAGGCTATTACTCAAAAGAAATAGGTAAAAGAGAAACAGGTAAAAAAACTAAAGTAATGTAATGGGAGATTTTAAGCTTTGTTATTGATTGGGCCCTTAAAAAGGTGAAAGTGGACAATGTGCACCTTGACCATTATTATAGGATATGGAGGATACTTTACAGTCCTTTGATTGGCTATGTTTTAGGCACATGTATAGGGAACTCAATTCTAAAGATGATGAGCTTTCAAAGGAAGACCTATCACTCCCCATGGGGGGATTTGGTTTCTACTAATTTGTTGATGGCGTCAATTTTAAGTCTATGTATATTTTCAAACATTTAAAATATAGTTTTATATTTAATACATTTAAAACTTATAATTCATAGTATTATGCTTTAAAAATTAAACCATCACTTATACATTATTATAATTTTTTTAAAATTTTGATTTAAAAACATGTTTTATAATAATAAGTTTATATAGAATATAATAACTTTAAAAACAAAACATTATACATTATAAAAAAAAACACAATTATTAATAATTTATATCAACGATAGCCTTTCTCACTATTTTCACATTTTTTTTTCATTTTGATATAATTTTACAATAACACTTACATTTAATTAAAAAAAATTGGCCAACAATAAAATAACCTTACCTCCCCGTAAAAGATATGTCCATGAAATCATGAGCTATGCAAATAATATTCCATTATAATTTAGCGAGATAATTTAGATTTTATTGCATATATAGTTTGTCAAAAGCATTTTATAAAAGGTTTTAGGGTAAACAAAAGTTTGCATACCACAAAAGTTGCACAAAAACGGAGAACACAATGGAAACCATTACATTTCTTAAAATCGTATATTCTTTATATTCATTTATTATATTTGATATGTAGTGATTAAATACATAAGAAATAATATATATGGTTGGAAAACATAATTTATTTAAATAAATAAGGGTTTCATGGTAACGTAGTTCTTACCGAGTTAGTTGAGAAATACATGTTGAACAATGAAACTTAATATAACTAAATACTTAAATAATGAATATTTTTTATCAAAAGATAATAATTGAGGGTTGTTTATTATTCAAAATGTATAATGAACCATTGAATAGAACTATAATATTCATAAATATAATATAAATATAATAAATATATTATAAATATAATAATAAATAATATATTAGATAATAAATATAATATAAATATAATAATGCATAATAATAAATACATAGTACAACTTTTTATATTTAGATGTGGTGATTGGTGAAATTCATTGATTATGTAATTAATTCTACATATTGAAAGACCTGAAGGGAGCAATAACACTTCAATTCTATCAACCAATTAGAAATGAGAAACACAAATATTTTTATTATATCCAAAAATATATATTTGTTTTCCTATGTTAAACATTACATTGCATACACAAATTTATCGTAAAAGGCAAACTGATGTCACATCAAAAGCAAACTCATTGCTATAGTCCCATGGCAGGGACTAATAAGAAATAGTATAAATTGTTGGAAAACATAATTTATTGACACAAACATAATAGGATTGAACTATAACTATTACAAAAACTTGGATTCATACTTCAAATATTAAATATATCACTATCCATTAACCTAACAAAAACAATTTGTCACAAATACTTATAAAATAGGCAGTGAATGTAGTCTCCAATGAATAGGTGGGTTGTGCATCTAGTCCTTTGAGGATCCATCTATTCTCTTCCCTTATCTATTCCTGAGGGCGGAGACCCACTCAACAAGAAACACAATCTAAGAATTTTAAAGTTGTTCATTACATTTTTCAAGTCTTTTACTAATTGTGGATGGTAATAAAAGGTTGCACAATGAAAAAGGATACATTATACTTTGTAGTTAAACAAATTCAAATGGGGTTTATACTTTCTCATTAAATTGATTCATATGGGGTTCATGCTGGTGATAGTGAGGTTGATAATACCTGAAAAGGAAGACCTCAAAACTTACAACCATATATGGATTCTCTTTGTAATGTTTAGTTGTGGGATCTACACGATGCTGCTCTTTAGGGAGACCTGCTCTTCTGGATACCTCCCCTTTTTGATACTTGCTTCAGATAACTCATCTCCATATCCAAAGCATAGTAACATACTCAATCACATTCAAAATTCTCTAAATTGGGCAAACTCACAAATTGTGCACATTCAAAATGGACCCCGAAACCGATATGTTAGAAGAAACAACATTGCAAATGGAAGAATGCCTTGGTTTTCTGCAAAAGGATTTAAACATTAAATTAAATATATAGATGATCTCAATATACATCCTTACAACTATAAAAGATCCCAGGGAGATCGCATTGTTGCAATATAATTGCAATATAACATTAATATTCAACCAAATATAACTTTTAGGAGTATATAAAAAAAGCATATTTCTTTGTACATTTTTTCTCTAGGTTTTGCAATTAGCACAGGAAGATAGGGTCGACGGTTTTGGATTTAAAGTGGTTCCACTCTGTAGATGAAATGTTTGTTAGCTAGTGGAAGAAAAAACAAGGCATATAACAGAGCATAAAATAATCAAGATCAAACATGCATTAAACCAAGCACGTCAATCATACACTTGAAACAATGATTTATGTGGAAACCCAATGAGGGAAAAAATCACAGAAATGATAATCAATATTCTTTTATTCAAGGGAGAATTACAATAGGCAACCCATGCAGACAACCATCCTCTCCTCTCATACACACAACACCTCAATATTGTATCTTGCTCTCACACACTCACTACACATTGCACTCACACCTCTATGGGTATGGTCGTATATATAACATATATCACTCAGTTACACAGACTGATCATGAATAGATCACATAGTTTCATGAACAGTTCATTAATAGATTGCATGCATGCGCATTAACATTGTTGCATGAGCAAGGGGTTTTCCCCAAAAAAACAAATTCTCTCTTGGTAAGGCACTTCAAATAAGCCGAAAAATCGCGATTGTGAAAGCTCGCGCAGCCTGGTGTGTTAGGGTTTAAGCCGCCATGGAAGGACAGGGAGGGGATCCCCCTCCTTCCCCTGCCTCCTCCTTCCGCCGACTGGTAGAGGCATGCACCAAGCAATCGATCACAGCAGAAACTCCCAGCTTCGTCAAGAAACTGAAGGATATTCCAGAAATAGATCTTCCTCCCGATCAACCGATGAAAATCTCCCTCTCCCTCTCTGAACGCGGTCTCATTGGTCAATTCATGGGCCTCTGGCCCTCCTCCAGATCCACAGAAAATTGGATCCAACGAAACTGGAGACCGCTGATTACAAACAGTGTTACCAGCTACGCGGTCGGACGTGGATATTTCATCTTCGAATTTATATCCCAGGAGGATAGAGATCTAATATTCAGGAACGAACCTTACTTCATGGGCACTCAAGGACTTTATTTGAATAGATGGACACCTAGCTTCGATCCTGCCTCAGAAATCCCCAAAGACGTCCCAGTCTGGGTCAGACTTCCCAACCTTCCAATCCACTGCTGGAATACCCCATCTCTTCAAGCAATAGGCAATGGTCTCGGACGCTACATTGATCAAGCATAACGAAGGGATCAGTACTCTTGTGCACATATATGCGTAGAGGTGGATCTGGAAGTTGTGATGCAGGAGCATCCGCACCTCGTCATGCGAGCCTACACGGGAAGACGGAAAAGACTTCAAAGAGGAACGTCAGAGTCACGGTTGTGACTATTTTGAGAAGCACCGCCGATTGAATAAAAGAATCCATATTTAGGCGTACTTATGTATCAATTGGGACCTGGAGAAGATAAGCTCTCGTCCTTGTACAGCAGGAACACTTATTAGATTTGAATGCAGAAAGATTAGATTGAGTGCAGGTAGATAGGACCATTAAGTGTAGATTAGACAATTTAGCTTT
>JASDQU010013295.1:165510-189501 GCA_032191745.1 Picea mariana
AACTTAATACAATATATATAATATATAACAAGTTAATAGTCATAGTCTATGTCATGAACCTTGACAAACATACCATGGTGTGATTTCAAAGGGGGACATTTGGGGGCATTGATGAGATGCAATTTTCTACCATTATTTTCATTCCATGTAATTTGGTTGAGGAGAGGGATTTTGGGGTTGGCATGGGTGGGAAGTGGGGAAGGAAGGGGGGGTCTGAGAGGAAATCACTAAACAATTACTTGATTTTTTTTTTTCATTTGGTTGAAGAGAGAGGTTTTTGAGGTCATTCTAAGGGAAGGGGTTTGAAAATTGAATATATTATAGGTTCCATGGAGAGAATGTCTAGTATTTTGAAAACAATGACAAATAATTTGCAATAGACAACTAATTTGGATTCAAACCCCTTTTCTATGTAGGTTAATATAATCTATGTTGGTTTTGGGCATTCGAGCCACATATTATTCAAGGATTTGAATATACTATGCTTCTTTGTTGGCTTTGATGGATTTGAAAAAATTATGTGTCTTTGGTGGTTTTGATGGATTTGAATATACTCTGTTTCTTTGGTGGCTTTGAGTATACCATGTTTCTTTGAAATCCCCATTCATATTTTTTTCAATGGTAATGCAACCCCTTTTATTCTATTCATTTCAACTCAAATATGAGACATATATATATCACCAATTCGATACCAAAAAATAGATAAAACCCCCAACCTCCTTTGTTTTCTATGAAACCCATGTCACATATTTGATCCCTAATGACTTTAGAAAAAGTTCAAAATATTTACAGTGATGAAATAAAAGAAGATATCTATGCCATTATTTCTAATATTGGTGCTAGTTTCTTGACCTAAAAGAGTGTATTTTGACATTGTGTTCTTAGTTGAATGCTCCAATATATATGGTAGTTTTACATTGAGGTGTTGCTTTTTTTATTTAAAATTATGGCAGATATTCTTCTACGAGCCTTGCATAAGGGTATTTGTCTTGTCAAAAAAAACGATCCTCTAGGATTTGCTACTTCCTGTGACATAAACCATCATAATAAAATCAAATTGTTAATGGTTCTCATCTTTTATAATGTAACAATAATTGGATATTCAAACCAAAAACATGCACTAGATTGTTGAACCAAAGTAGCCATGGTGCAAGGGTGCAGGGGGTTGCTCGAGTGTTCATTACTTATATTTTTGTTTGTTACGATGCCTGTAATATGCACTCAACCCCCATAAAGTTTGTTACAAGGGTAAAGAACACCCCCCTTGAACCACAGTCATTACAAGGGTCCATGCCCTTATAAAAAAATACAAAGATCTCCATAATAGGGAATGTGGTCCCATAAGGGCCATGCTATGTAATCCCATTATCTTTGTAAATGTAGGTAAAGTGGTGGGGATATATGTTTTTTTTAATCATGGAACTAATATTTTTGTTGTTTGGGCCTATAATGGTAATGGGGTGTAGGTTCTTTGGGCTCTTTGGTCTGAAAATTGACAAAGACGAAATCTCATGTGAACCCATGGATCTCATTGCCATTTCAAGTCTTACCCAAATACTAATTTTTCTAGTTTCTCCTTTAGGTCACTAAAACATCACTTAAGGCCACATCCACTTATTCTTTATAGATGTAGTCATAATATTCATAAGCCAATAATCAAATCCCCTATTCACTCTTTGCTCAGTATGGGATTTAATTTCAAGTATCTTCTTTTCCATTATTTGCAGAAGTCAATTGGTGGAATACTATGCAAGTAATCTCTTTCAATAAAGTCTAAGGTAATTGGATGAAAACCCACTTTCTATGAACCATTCATCTTCTTCTTTTCATTCTTTAGCAACCAATGTTATTCATAAGTTTTCATTGTGTGGAATTTCTTCCCTTTTCCATGTTGTAGTTGGTATAGGGACATTTGGCATATGATTATCTTCCTTCATCTCTCTGCAATCTCGTGCTTTGTGACCAATATTATTGCACTTATAGCATACAATATTTTGATCCATTAATGGGTCAAATGTATTATAATTTATGTTGATAGGTCTACGAAAAATTCCATATCTACTATTTGCACCATTCATGTAGCTTGTGTAGTTATTCCTTTCATTGATTCTACAATTGATTTCCTTGTGTCCAAAATTTCCACAAGTATAACAATGTCCAAGAAAGAAATTTTGATACCTGGGAGTAAGTGATCTTCTTTATGGTGTGGTCCATCTGAGTTCACTATCTATTCTTCTTTAGTTTCCTTCACAATGATTGCTACCATACCTGATAGGAGATGATCTTCTTAATGTCTCATTCCTTCTGAATTGTAGTCTTCTATCTTGTTGTTCAACTTGCTCTGGAGTGTTGGTTTCATCATTTTCATCTTCCTTCTCTTGTTTTGTTGTCTTCAAACTGTCATTGTATCCTAGTCCTGTCTTGTCGTTTGGAGATCTTTGACTGCTAAGGATCTCATCTAATTTTTCAATTCTTTTTTCGAGCTTCTTCAACTTTTCTATTTTCAATAGTAGCTCCCCTTTTGTGTGATCCAATTCTTCTTTCAATTTCTCATAATATTCTAACTGTTCCTTCAAGCTACCAATGGTCTTTTCAATCTTGTAATTCTCTTCTTGACAACTATTCAATTAACCTTTTAGTATTATGTTTTTGTTTCTAACCTTTCTATTTTTCAGTTTTAACATGCTTCAAATTTTCAAGATTCTCATGTTCTTGTTCACTCTCTACATTGTCTTTATATCCCCAAAAGGAATCAAGATTGGTTTCTTCATCTGAATCTTCTTCATAAATGATTTATTCTTCTTTAGAACTCTTGTGATCATCGTTTTGGGTTTCTTAGGTTATGAAGAAGACTTCTCCTCCATCATTATCTTCTTCATCACTCTCATCTGAGGAGATGTCATCATCCTTGGAGTAGAAGATATTTTTATTGTTGAGACTTCTCTTTTTATAGTAGATTTTGTCAGCAATATGTCTTATTCTACCACAATTAAATCATTTGAGAGGAGACTTAACTTTGTATATGCCAGCTCCCTTTTGGAGCCTTCTTATGGAATTTGTTATTTATTCATCAAGCTCATTATCCTTATCTTTTGTCTTATTTATGGCTTTAAAGGTTGCTTCATTGTTTGGCTGGTCACTTTTTGTACTTGTTCTCATTTTATATTCTATAAGAGACCCATGTAATTCATCCATTGTCATTTTGGTCAAGTCCCTAGTTTCTTCAATGGTGGATACCTTAACATCATACTTCAAGAGAAGTGATCTCAACACTTTTTTACACCAAGGATTCATTGATTTGTTCACCTAATCCTATAATAGCATTAACAACTTCATCAACTCTAAGAAAATAGGTTGCAATATCTTCCTTTTCATCCATCTTCAAATTTTCAAATTCTTCTCTATGTTGTGTTGACGGGCGAAATTGACCGTCCGTCAACTGAGAGAGTGGAACTAGTCCGGGGTTGTCTAATAACCCAAGTCGTTTGGGATGAACCACCCTAACGGGTTTAGCGGCTTCATTAGCCGATCTAAGGTCCTAAGAAAACAAAAAGAAAACTAATCTAAACTAACTAATCTAACTAATCTAACTAAAAAAAAAAACAAAAAAAAAACAAACTAAACTAACTAAAATTAACTAATAAACAAACTAAACTAATCTAACTAACTATATATATACAATCTTCTAACTAATGCTAAACTAACTATAACTAATTAACTAACTAACTACTAACTGAAATATAACTTATTCACAAAATGTACAGTAATCTACATTTTACAGATTTAAATAAAACCTGAAAAACTCATTGATATTCTGCCCTAAGACAGCAAGAGATATTTTTTGATGATTTTATAATTTTATAAACAAGAAATAAAACAGAAAACTAACTAAACTAAACTACTAATACACTAATTCTAATTACTAATCTAAACTAAACATATAACTAACTAAACTACTAATAAAAACACTAAACAAATAAATGACAAGATGACCTGAAAACGCTTCAGGTTTGTCCTGTGTATGATGACTTTTTAGCAGATCGGAGGAAGGAAAATCACACGAAATAATCGAGAAGCTTCTCGTAAATGGTAGTTGCGATGCTCTTCAAGTTGATTTACAAGACAAACAAGATATAAAAATCACAATAATCATATAATTTATAAATCTCTACAATTAGATAAACCCGTATGTAAAGACTTATACATAATCATTCAATTAATGAAGAAGAGAAATCTCTCATTCATAAACTGAAACAAATAATTGTTGTTTTTATTTTAGTGATAGAAATCAGACATGGATGAGACATTAATTAAATTATATCATTATGCAAAAGACTAGGATAGCTAAAGTAGTCACTAATCAAATGCAAATTGATAAACATAAACATGAAACAAAAGATTGATATTATGAGAAGTGAAAGATGTAGCAGAACATCAAATTTTGTCCCAGTTTGCATTAAAAATCCATAGCCTGGTTCTCTCACAAGTGAGGATGATCCTTATTACAAAAATAATAAGTATTTATAAGTTTTCCACAGGGTAAAACCTCCCTGTGGAAGTTATAAAACTGTTTACATAAAATCTGGGATATCTCCCAAGTTCAACTAAACTAAAAGTAAAACATCCAAATATCCTCTAAACTTTCCATCAAATCCCAAGCAATTCGAATTCACCTGAAAAGGGTAAAAAATAAACAAGTTAAAAGGATCTTTTATTAACGAAATGATAAAAATCTAATTCTATAGACTAGCTACAGAATCCTCTGATTCTGTAGCTAGTCTAAATAAGATACAGAATCAGAATTAAAATTAATTGAAAATCTTTTAATAAAATCAAATTGAATTAACATCCAACAGCCATTTGAACACGAATCATTTAATTTGAAAATGTTATATCATTCAAAATCAAATAGAATCAAAATCCAATAACCGACTAGAGAAATAGGCATACTCTATTTTGTTTATTACCTAGAGTCAGGCAGACAGAGTCAAAATCAAACAATTTTGAAATCGTTTCAAATCCAATTTGAAACTAATAATCAAAACAAATCGCAGGAAAATGTTGTGTTTTTTCAACAATAGGAGATACGATCGGATAGAAACAAAATCGTTATAGCTGTAATGACATAGTAAACAATTCATGCCACAAGTGGATTAATTCAAACAGGTGCGAGAATCAACTCAAATAAAAACGTAACCAGATCGATTGACTTTGATGAAAATCATAATAGAATCAACATAATTCGTAATTGGTTATTGCAAATTGGGCAAATAAACTAGATTGGTATTGAACGAAATTGTTAATTTCAAACGAAGCATAACTGAGTTTAACATATAAATCGTGAATCTGGATATAACCAATCCCGTTCTACAAATCAAAATCAAACAGAGCATCCATTGCAATACGAATCCAACTCATAACATGGTCGAGCTAACAATACTCCAATCAATGCGAATTAACCTGCTGGGGTTTAGCATAATCGTCATGAATCAAATCCATTCCATAATTTGGGCGTGTTTGTACAGACTTAAATAAAAGCAATGTTTCCGAAGAAACAGAGTGAAATTGGAAACAATCCGAGTTGTATTCCTGTTCTTTGAAGGTCATATGACATAGAAAATTAGAACAATTAACCTCATCAAAATCATTGCCAATCATAGTGTATGAATCATAACGAAATCGAATCGAAGTGTGATCGTATTCTAAATTAAGTATGAGAAACATTTCATATCTAGAATAGATACAAACAAATTCAATTGACAGCGAACCATCCCTTTTAACTCAATCAAACAAATCAAATCCACACAAAGATCAATCAAATCGATGAAAATCTAAGAGAGGCTAAATTGGGAATGATTGGAAAAATGAAATTCCATTTACTCAAAGAAAAATATACAGTCAATTCAAAATATAAACAGAGCTATTCAAGAGTGAATTCCAATCACTATATTAATCATAATCATTCACAGAGCTAAACGATATTAAAATCATACATGTTTGGTGAACAGATAGCTTTGATTATGACAACTTAGAGTTGACAATTGCAGTGGTTGATTCAACATTCTTGAAGAGGATGGAGCCTATTGTCTTTTGCTTCGTATCGGTAGCTTGGGGCTGGTCTCTTTGACTAGTCAATACTGCAATTCGATCTTCCAGTGATTTGATTTTCGATTGTAGTATTGGAACGTCGATGTAATATCGTTCCAACCATAAGCTACATTGGTCACAGGGCGACTGTGTGGGTTTCGAAAGAACAAGTGAGGGTTTAGACACATGACTGAGGGTTTCGATAGGCATTTTAATACCAGGATAGCTAGGGTCATTCTTTAGGCAGGGAGGGAGATTAGTCACGAAATCGTAAGGTGGTTCAGGGCACAAACCCTACGAGTAAGGATACTCGCTGGCCAAGAAACGTTCCACATCCAAATCAGAATTCTCACCTAGAACGATAAGCTTTGACTCAGCAGAGGGTTTCGGTTTGTTCCTAGCCATCCTCGAGATGAGTCGTGCGTTCTTTTTTCCCTTAGCGTTAGCAGTAGGGTTTGTCTTAGCTTTCTTGCTCATAGGTTTCTTTATAGCCTCGACCTTCTCGACTGATATGTCTGGTAACTCAACATCAAGGTTGATCAAGGGCTTAGGGGATGGCAACAAGTCATGAAAGGGCACAGGCGGCTGAACAATGGTTTCATTTACCATATGTTTGTCGACCTGTATGGGGTCCGTTTCCTCAAAACCATTATGAGTGATGAACGCTCTCCAACTATCACCATGCAAACTCAAATGATAAACAACGATGATTTTAATGAGACCATAGTGGAACAGGCTACTGTCGGCCTGCTGCCTCTTAAATCTTTTTGACATCTTAAATAGGCTGCGATGAAAGTAGAAGGGCATATTCAACGAATATCCCATGAAAATTATAAGCAAACGCAGGTGGTAGAGAAACACAATCCCGTATCGACCTTCGTAGGTCAAGAACTGCTTGATTACCATTAAGGTATCGTGCCATTGGGGTTTAAGTGCAGAGATGGGCATACCTCTGTCACAAGAGGTGACTTTGCGTGAAACGAACAACAGCGTCCATGGGACCTCTTCGACCTTACAATTTTTGAACCAACGTTGTCCTATGGAAGGTAACCCAGTAGTAGCACTGATAAACTTCTCATCAATTTCCAATTGAATATCTCCGACCTTGGCTCTATAACCATCGAAAGTCACGGCGAATTGTCATGCCACAGCTAAGTTAAAACCATCAAATTTTTGTATGAAGGTGAGCCATGAGTTTTCCTCCAAATCTCTGTAGGCATTATTAAACATTAGCAATGCTTGGTATCCGTTTGGCTCGATCCACACGACTGGTGCCATGGAGCCGAGCACATGGTAAGCCGAGGGTCTGGGTTGAAACACACACAGGATCAGAGCTACCTGAGCTAACAGCAGTGAACGAGGATAAGGGATAGGCATAAATGCCATTGTGTGAGGGTGGTGAAGCTTATCCCTGTCATGCACGATAGTTATGGCGAAAGGTATGACCGCCGACTCACATAGCTGTTCAAACCATAATAGCATAGCTCAATAATCATATCGTTTGGCCAACCAATAAAATCAAATGGTGAGTGTATAACCGATGCATAACCAACGTTGTTCCAAAGCTTTAAACCATTAAAATACCAATCATTTAACCAAGCACCAATGTATTAGCTCACATCAATAGTTTTAACCAAGGTGTCAATGGGTTTTCATATGATCTAAGTGCCAATAGTCATGAAAACATAGTTATAAGCATGATATTAAAAGATATATATGACAGATTTATTCATAAACCCTATGTATTTTCATGGAACTAATGATCAAATAGTTCAAACAACATATAAATCCATATGACAATGCATTACAAACTCAATGAAACCAAGTCACAAAAAATCGAAGTATGAGTAATGAGTACAGATCGAAAGTTTTGCCAGCTAGGTAATGATAAGTGTAAAGTGAGTGCAATAGGCATAACCTCAAGGATAATGACAGTTCAAATAATGATTTCAAAGTGACTTCAAAAGGGATTTTTTTCACGCTTACAGTCGTGAAAACGAAAAGTAGGTAAATGTGCAAATGTTACGAAAATACAAGTGTCGTTTTATTTGAAAATTTGTGACGAAAAATCTATGTTTGTAAAACATTGTTGTAGGCAGCTTATAGGACAGTGGAGAAAATGTGGATTGGCTGCCAACAATGGCAACACACTGGTAGAATTAGTTATCTCTGTCAAAAGAAACAAATTCAGATTAGGACAACAAAGAAAATTTCAACTCAGAAATAACAACCAGAAAATCGTACAAATGTCATCATTCACCAATTATTCCAGCAATGTTTCAAAAGACGAAAACTGATAATTAGTCTTAAGATCAGCAAATCACGATGTTAAAGATATAATCTTCAATACTGTTGGCATAGCCACTGCTGCCAGCAGGCATCCATAGCCTCGATAGGGTTTCCATTTAACCCACTCTGACATCTGTATCCTGCCAAGAAGTTCTGGATCAAAATAAAGGACTTTAAAGAGGTTTCTTTTTTTTTTGCAAATTTTCATATACCCGACATTGCTTCGCTGCCAGCGGGCCTATTCAGTACCCTGACGAAGTTGCCTTGGCACCATGCATGCATTTACCCGCTACCAGCAGACCTGTTCAGTATCCTGGCAGGTTTACAAGCACTTCCCACAGCTCTTATTCATAATTTTTGTTTTGTTTTTTCATAGATATATATTTGAGCGGGGTGACGCTGAAAATCATGATTCTTTAACATATTTTTTTAGACCTCATCAGATTTTTTTTTTTAGAACTGTCCTTTATTTAGATCCATAAATGTTTTATTTACAAAACAACTTCCTAAGACAGGGAGACATCTTCTGAGTCATTCATTTATAGAAAAGGGACAGTGTAAAAAGATAATAGATGATCATGACGAACTTTACTTAGAGATTGAAATCGGTAAACTTCTTTCAAACACGGATTTTTCCAACACAGATATACATTTCAGAAATAAACCATTGATGTTTGTACAAATTTTCAGAAGTCATTTCAGCGAAGAAAAATTCTTTCATCTTTGTCTGAATAGCTCAGTATACAGGTACGTGTATCTCTAAACAAGCAAAAACTAATAAATTCAAATCAAAATAAAAAACAGAAAGCAAAATAAAAAAAAAAACCAAAGCAAAATATGTACATAAAATACAAAGGTTGTCATCAAGCAAAGTATCTTTTCAGGGCTTGGCCATTCATTGGATAGGTGTCAAGATGCCCTTCAAGATTCTGCAATCGAAAATAACTAGGACCCAACTTTTCAGCAATTAAAAATGGTCCAAGACATAAGTTTTGAAATTTAGTGTGTTCTCCCTTTCCCTCATGTGGTTTGTCCCATTTTAGGATGAGATCACCTACGTCAAAATTCCTATTAGAAGCAGAATTAGAATCGAACCAGCTTTTAACCAATTGTTGATGTTGATCTAATTTATGCTTAGCTTGGGCTCTTACTTCTTCTAGCTTCATCAACGTGTTAATTCGGTTTTCTAAAGGGGTACAATCTTCTTCTTGGACATTCTGTGACAACTGAAGCGAAGGAAGAAGAATGTGAGGTGGTAGAATTGCTTCTCTACGATAAATGAGAAAAAAGGGGGAGTTACCTATGGTATATTTTGGCGTAAACCTATCATCCCATAGTGCATTTAGTAGCGCATTGTGCCAATTCTTGTGATTCTCAACCACCGTTCTCTTGATAATTTTAATCAAGTTCTTGTTTGTTGATTCTGCTAATCCGTTGCCCTGGGGGTAGTAACTAGCGGAATACTTTAACTTAATTCCCTTTTCCAAAGCGAACTCCCTCATATCAAGAGAGGAAAAGTAAGAAGCATTATCGAAGACCAAACAGTCGGGGATACCGAAACGAGTGATGATATTCGAGTTTAGAAAGTCAATAACTTGACTGGTGTTGACAGTTCTTAATGCAACAGCTTCAGACCATCGAGTAAAATAATTCGTGGTTGTCACAATAAACTTGTGATGTTGCGAGGACGGAGGGTTAATAGGACCTATGATATCAAGGCCCCATTGCTGAAAAGGAGAATCTACCATAACGGGTTGCAAGGGGAAGGCTGATTTTTGCAATCACCTTGATGCTTTCTAACAGATGACACATTTACAGCACAAGGCATAGGCGTCTCTAAAAAGTGTGGGCCAGTAATAACCAGCTCGTAAAACCTTATGAGCAGTGGTGTCACCACCGAAGTGACCACCAACTTCTCCTGCATGCAACTCTAGCAAGACCTTCTCTGCTTCATCTTTTTCAAGACAACGCATCAGTACGCCGTCAAAACTTTGGCGAAATAGGATACCATTAACCAGATGAAAGGAGGCAGAATTTAATCTCAATGCTCTTCTCTTGGCGGGGTCTAAGTGATGAGGTGCTAACCCATGTTCAAGACAGAACCTAATATCATCGTACCAGGGACTAACAAGGTTTTGTGCGCAACATATTATACTTTGTTTGCTTTGTCCTAAGTTTGACATATCACTTTCTTCTTGCTGTCCTGACTCTGAATCAACAACCAACTTACACAAACCTTGACCTCTCATAATCTGAGCTGGGGTAATTTCCAAGTCATACTCCTATAATGAAGTGACCCAGTTGGCTCTCTTTTCTCCTAGTTCCTTCTGCACTAACAGGTTCCTCACAACTGGGTAAGGGACAATGACTTTCTTCCTCGACTTCAAAAGATAGGACCGGAACTCTTTAACTGCTTTGAACACAACGTAGGCTTGCCGATCAACTGCTGGGTAGTTAAGTTCAGCGCCTTTGAAAGAGGAGCTCATAAAGGCGATGGGTACTTCGTTGTTCTAGGCATTCTTTTGGGTTAGGATGACGACATAGGAACGGTCAGAAGCGAAAGTATAGAGTGTAAAGTCTTTTGAAAAATCTGGGCTCATGAGAGACGAAGCATCTATTATGGCCTTCTTTATCGCGTTAAAGGCTTGATTTTCTGTGGGTCCCCAGTGATATTGGGTGTCTTTCTTAATCAAGTTCTGTAAAGGCCTGACCATTTCGGAGAAACTGGGGATTAATCTTCTCACGAAGTTAATCTGGCCTAAGAAAGACTGCATGGATTTTTTGGATGTAGGAGGGGGAAGTTTTGCGATGAATTGAGTCCTTTCGGGGTCAATAATCATCCCTTCACTAGACACAATGAATCCTAGGAGTTTACCCTATTCTACTGCAAAGATGGACTTTTTGGTGTTCAAGGAGATGCCGTATTTACCACATCGTAGTAGGAAGGATCGTAAGTGAGCTAGATGATCGTTTTTGTTTTTAGAATATACAGTCACATCATCTAAGTAAACTATGACGGACTGATTGATTAGGCCTTGGAAAGCAATATCCATTGCTCTCTGAAAGGTAGCACCGGCATTAATCAATCCAAAGGGCATTTTGCGATAAGCATAAGTGCCCCACAGAGTACGAAAGGTAGTCTTGAGTTGGTCTGGTGGAGACATCAGGACTTGGTTGTATCCAGAAAAACCATCCAATAAGGACAACCTCTCAGAACTAGATACCTGTTGAAGGATCTGTTCCATGGGCGGGACGGGATAGTTGTCTTTATCAGACGCTCTATTGAGTTTTCAAAAATCAACACAGAGTCGAATTTCCCCATTTTTCTTCCGGACTGGGACGAGGTTGGAAACCCATTGAGTGTGTCTAACAAGAAAAATTATTTTAGCATTACAGAGCTTATTCAATTCTTTTTGAATGGTCGGTTCCAGTTTGGGGTGTATCTTCCTCAGTTTCTGTTGAAAAGGTAAGGTTTGGGGTTTCATCGGGATGACATGCTGTATGATATTAGGATCGAAAGTCTTAAGATCATCATACGTCCATGCAAAGACATCTTTAAATTCTTTGAATAATTTAATGAATGCAGATTTTTCTTGTTGAGAACATCCCAAGCCTAGATTAATACACTGAGGATTTTCATCAGTTCCTAAATTTACTTTTTCATAAGATAATGAGGAACTATTGGTTTTACAGTTGACTGTTTTTTTAAATTTATCTTGAAAATCATAAAAATTCTCTAATCTAACTACAGACTTTGGGATTGAGTTTACCATGTCCGATAGAGCTTCAGGAGTTTTCGGATCAGGTATTACCGTAAAATCGCGCAAACTGTTGTCGTGCGTGTGCTCGTCTATCACTGCACCTTGAAAGGTTTCTTCCATGTGAAGAAAGTTGATAATATGCTGATCATCATCAAATACTCTCCATTTCATTATGTTGTCAGGAATGGATGGCCGAAACAGCAGCTCAACAGAGAATGTGTTCGGGGACAAGCCTTCTGCAGGAAGAAGTTTAGAAGCTACATTAGCTAATAAATCTTCTTCAGAGTTATTCAATCTAGGAACGAAATTTATATTGAAAGCAGAAAATTTATTCATTAAGTTCCATACCTTAGACTAGTAGCTTTTGAGATGTGGAGAAAAATAGTGGATAGAATCTCTTACCTGTCTAACCACTATTTCAGAGTCGCCAAAGACGGTTAAATTTTGAATGTTCATATCCAAAGTTTTTCTGAGACCTTGCAGCAAAGCCTCATATTCTGCAGTATTCTTAGTGCATTCAAATTCCAACCTACATGCTATCAATGTTTTGTTACCTGCCGGATCGATAATGACACAGCCTGCTCTGGCTCCTTCTTTGGACTTTGATCCGTCAAAATAAAGAGACCAAATTTGATTTGCATCGGGTTCATGGGACCTTTGCATGGAAGTTGCGGGCTGCATATATGCTACAATCTTGGACTTTTGTTCTGGATTGACGATAGGTGAAGCCTCGGCCATGAAGTTGTCGAAGAAGGTGTCCATCCCTTGTAATTCAGGTGAATCAGCAGGGGGTGTGTACGGTTCATTAGGATCATTCAAATTAGTGGCTATGAACTTGAGGTAGCGCTCACAGTTTACTCTGATTTTATTAGGCTTGCTGTTCTCTGGAAGCCATAGATGAGACCAATCTGTCGCGAAATAACCATGTAGTTGCTCCGACCAGTCCTTGCTTAAAAACATGCCATACACTTTCAGAATATACACAAAAATTATATCAATAACTTGATGAACCTTGGGGTTAGACGACAATCTAATAAGCACATTTTTTAGTTCGCCTATAACATTGACATTTGTCCGATCAAGTTGTATTATTTTTAAATTCGATGGTTCAACTTTAGCGTTAATTTTCTGGCATATAGACTAAGGCATCACATTGGATGACGCCCCTGAGTCTACCATACAATTGTACACGTTTCTATTAAAGATCTCGAAAGTTAATAGGAATGGAGGTACATTCTTGCGAGTACTAAGAGTAGTAGCTTGTGGCTTTTTACTCGCAGTTTCTAAGGCTACTTTATCTATATTATTTACATTACTTATAGGAGGACTTCCTTTATCTTGAGAATCAGGATTGTTTTTAGTGGAAGTCTTCTAGGGAGTTTTACTTTGCACAACCTTGTTACCATTAAAATTACCATTCTTTCCATTTTCTGAAATATTTTGCAACATTTTTTGTAACAAAAACGAAAACTTCAATAACTCGTAAATAGAAATGTTAGCCCTTAAATTTTTAAGATCTTCAACAACATCATAATCCAATTTAGGGTTCACATTACTCTGTTTCGGCTCAAGTGATTTAGATTGCTTCGGAGGTGAAGTTGTAGTGTTTTCGGAAGAAGGTTTATTTGTAGTCTTACTCCTAGTGTTATAAGGGTGAACTGTCTCGAAGTTGGCTTGGAAGATGCTATCCGAGAAATGTCCAAAGATGTTTGGAGAAGACTCTTCCTCTTGAACTGTCTCTAGTTCAACCACCTCCTCGGGAATCTCAGGAGGCATCAAGTTATCTTGGGCTTCTAGAATTGTTTGAAGAGCACATTGCAAACTTTCTAGATTAAGGCCTTCGGTGGTTGGATTAGGTCGGTTGGTAGGAAAAGGCTTTCGGAAAGGAGGTTTGTAGGGCCCTTTACTCGAGGAAGCTTCTTCAGTAGACCTATTTAAGTCTATAACTTGATTTGATAGTTTTTGTACAACTTTGGTTAAGTTTTCCAAATCAGAGTTTTCAGGTTGTGTTTTACTTTGAGTGGGTCTGGGGAGTATTTCAATCTTCTTTTTGGAAGAAGAAACAGTCTCAGTTTCATTTCTAGAAGAATCTTTAAGACTAAGTATGTCTTTTTCAATCTGGGTGGCCTCCTCAAAGGCCTCTAACAACGTCGCTTTCTTAGATCGTTTAACCCAAATAGCTATACTTTGATGCAAAGATTTAGTGTAGTAAGATATTATAAGACTCTCGGCAGGTATAGAATCCATAGGGATTCGGTTTTTAAGTGTTAAGAATCTTTGATTAAAGTCTTTAACTTTTTAATTTTTGGGTTCATTTTTAAGCTAGAAAGATCCATGACTAGGACTTCTGGAGGTTTACCGTCTCTGAACTTTTCCAAAAATCATGACTCAAATTTCTCCCAAGACACGATGGTATAGGGTTGTTGGGCAAAGTACCATGTGGATGCATTGCCCTCAAAATTATACGGGAACAACCTACAGACAACGTCTTCATGTTCGACATTGCGGAGTCTTATGGCTAACATAAATTTTTTTATATGATCTTCGACTATCTGTTTTGAGTCAGGATCAAACTTGGGGAGCCATTTCTCCAGGTGCTTAGGTAAAGGATGTTGTGCTCCAGGTACAACTACAACATCCTGATCAAGCCAGGGTCTAGCAGGGTTGTTCAGATTTGCCATTGGGCTAGTGGGTGTGGAAGGCTGAGAAGGTGAATTTCCTTCATCTGACGAGGAATCTCTTCCAGAAGAGGAAGGAGATGATGGAGGTGGTTAAGGAGGTATCCCAAATCCTCCTGCAACAGGATTTAAGTTTGGATCTGTAGGATTTACAGTGAGGTTAGTGTCACCTAATTGTTCTATGATATCAGAGAAGTCCAAAGGTCGACCCCACAGACGGTTTGGTTGCCTCAAACTGGCTAGGGCACTATGTGTTTTAATAAGAGATTGGCGGACAATCTCTTGTATGTCACCACCTGTAGGATTAGGGGTTGCTGGCTCAACTGTGATCTGTGGATCATCGGTTGAAGCAGTTGCTATTTGAAGGGGAATATTATCGTGTGAACGGCTTCTAGTCACTATAGGTGAGTGATTAGGGGGTGGAGGAGTCTTGCGACTGCTTCGTGCCATTAATTAAGTTCAGGCCCTCCTTCTAGCGCCATTTGTTGACAGGCAAAATTGACTGTCCGTCAACTGAGAGAGTGGAACCGGTCCGCGGTTGTCTAATAACCCAAGCCGTTTGGGATGAACCACCCTGACAGGTTTAGCACCTCCGTTAGCCGATCTAAGGTCCTAATAAAACAAAAAGAAAACTGATCTAAACTAACTAATCTAACTAAAAAAAAACAAAATAAAACTAACTAAACTAACTAAAATTAACTAATAAACAAACTAAACTAATCTAACTAACTATATATATACAATCTTCTAACTAATGCTAAACTAACTCTAACTAATTAACTAACTAACTACTAACTAAAATATAACTTATTCACAAAATGTAGAGTAATCTACAATTTACAGATTTAAATAAAACCTGAAAAACTCATTGATATTCTGCCCTAAGACAGCAAGAGATATTTTTTGATGATTTTATAATTTTATAAACAAGAAATAAAACAGAAAACTAACTAAACTAAACTACTAATACACTAATTCTAATTACTAATATAAACTAAACATATAACTAACTAAACTACTAATAAAAACACTAAACAAATAAATGACAAGCTGACCTAGAAACGCTCCAGGTTTGTCCTGTGTATGATGACTTTTTAGCAGATCGGAGGAAGGAAACTCGCACCGAATAATCCAGAAGCTTCTCATAAATGATAGCTGCAATGCTCTTCAAGTTGATTTACAAGACAAACAAGATATAAAAATAACAACAATCATATAATTTATAAATCTCTACAATTAGATAAATTCGTATGTAAAGACTTATACATAATCATTCAATTAATGAAGAAGAGAAATCTGTCATTCATAAACTGAAACAAATAATTGCTGTGTTTTTATTTTAGTGAATGAAATCAAACATGGATGAGACATTAATTAAATTATATCATTCTGCAAAAGACTAGGATAGCTAAAATAGTCACTAATCAAATGCAAATTGATAAACATAACCATGAAACAAAAGATTGATATTATGAGAAGCGAAAGCTGTAGCAGAACATCAACTTCTATCCCAGTTTGCATTAAAAATCCATATCCTGGTTCTCCCACAAGTGAGGATGATCCTTATTACAAAAATAATAAGTATTTATAAGTTTTCCATAGGGTAAAACCTTCCTGTGGAAGTTATAAAACTGTTTACATAAAATCTGGGATATCTCCCAAGTTCAACTAAACTAAGAAACTAAACTAAAAGTAAAGCATCCAAATATCCTCTAAATTGTCCATGAAATCCCAAGCAATTCGAATTCACCTGAAAAGGGTCAAAAATAAACAAGTTAGAAGGATCTTTTATTAACGAAATGATAAAAATCTAATTCTATAGACTAGCTACAGAATCCTCTGATTTTGTAGCTAGTCTAAATAAGATACAGAATCAGAATTAAAATTAATTGAAAATCTTTTAATAAAATCAAATTGAATTAACATCCAACAACCATTTGAAAATGAATCATTTAATTTGAAAATGTTATATCATTCGAAATCAAATAGAATCAAAATCCAATAACCGAATAGAGAAATAGGCATACTCTGTTTTGTTTATTACCTAGAGTTGGGTAGACAGAGTCAAAATCAAACAATTTTGAAATCGTTTCAAATCCAATTTGAAACTAATAATAAAAACAAATCGCAGGCAAACGTTGTGTTTTTTCAACAACAGGAGATACGATTGGATCGAAAGAAAATCGTTATAGTTGTAATGACATAGTAAACGATTCATGCCACAAGTGGATTAATTCAAACAGGTGCAAGAATCAACTCAAATAAAATCATAACCAGATCGATTGACTTTGATGAAAATCATAATAGAATCAACAGAATTCGTAATTGGTTATTGCAAATTGGGCAAATAAACTCGATTGGTATTGAACGAAATTGTTAATTTCAAATGAAGCATAACTGAGTTTAACATATAAATTGTGAATCTGGATATAACCAATCTCGTTCTAGAAATCAAAATCAAATAGAGCATCCATTGCAATACGAATCCAACTCATAACATGGTTGAGCTAACAATACTCCAATCAATGCAAATTAACCGGCTGGGGTTTAGCATAATCGTCATGAATCAAATCCATTCCATAATTTGGGCGTGTTTGTACAGACTTAAATAAAAGTAATGTTTTTGAAGAAACAGAGTCAAATTGGAAACGATCCGAGTTGTATTCTTGTTCTTTGAAGGTCATATGACACAGCAAATCGTAACAATTAACCTCATCGAAGTCGTTGCCAATCATAGCGTATGAATCATAACGAAATCGAATCAAAGTGTGATCGTATTCTAAATTAAGTATGAGAAACATTTCCTGTCTAGAATAGATACAAACAAATTCGATTGACAGCGAACCATCCCTTTTAACTCAATCAAACAAATCAAATCCACACAAAGATCAATCAAATAGATGAAAATCTAAGAGAGGCTAAACTGGGAATGATCGGAAAAACGAAATTCCATTTACTCAAAGAAAAATATACAGTCAATTCAAAATATAAACAGAGCTATTCGAGAGAAAATTCCAATCACTATATTAATCATAATCATTCACAGAGCTAAACGATATTAAAATCATAACTGTTTGGTGACCAGATAGCTTTGATTATGACAACTTAGTGTTGACAACTACAGTGGCTGATTCAACATTCTTGAAGAGGATGGAGCCTGTTGTCTTTTGCTTCGTATCGGTCACTTGGGGCTGGTCTCTTTGACTGGTCAATACTGCAATTTGACCTTCCAGTGATTGGATTTTCAATTGTAGTATTGGAACGTCGATGTAATATCGTTCCAACCATAAGCTAAATTGGTCACAGGGAGACTGTGTGGGTTTCGAAAGCACAGGTGAGGATTTAGACACATGACTGAGGGTTTTGATAGGCATTTTAATACCAGGATAGCTAGGGTCGTTCTTTAGGTAGGGAGGGAGATTAGTCACGAAATCGTAAGGTGGTTTGGGGCACAAACCCTGCGACTAAGGATACTCGCTGGCCAAGAAACGTTCCACATCTGAATCGAAATCCTCACCTAGAACGATAGGCTTTGACTCAGCAGAGGGTTTCGGTTTGTTCCTGGCCATCCTCGAGATGAGTCGTGCGTTCTTTTTTCCCTTAGCATTAGCAGTAGGGTTTGTCTTAGCTTTCTTGCTCGTAGGTTTCTTTACACCCTCGGCCTTCTCGACTACTATGTCTAGTAACTCAACATCAGGGTTGATCGAGGGCTTAGGGGATGGAAACAAGTCATGAAAGGGCACAGGCAGCTGAACAATGGTTTCATTTACCGTAGGTTTGTCGACCTGTATGGGGTCCGTTTCCTCAAAACCATTACGAGCGATGAATGCTCTCCAACTATCACCATGCAAACTCAAATGATAAACAACGATGAGTTTAATGAGACCATAGTGGAATAGGCTACTGTCGGCCTACTGCCTCTTAAATCTTTTTGACATCTTAAATAGGCTGCGATGAAAGTAGAAGGGCATATTCAACGAATATCCCATGAAAATCATAAGCAAAAGTAGGTTCTAGAGAAACACAAGCCCGTATCGACCTTCGCAGGTCATGAACTGCTTGATTACCATTAAGGTATCGTGCCATCGAGGTTTAAGTGCAGAGATGGGCATACCTCTGTCACAAGAGGTGACTTTGCGTGAAATGAACAGCAGCATCCATGGGACCTCTTCGACCTTACAATTTTTGAACCAACACTGTCCTATGGAAGGTAACCCGGTAGCAGCACTGATAAACTTCTCATCAATTTGCAATTGAATATCTCTGACCTTGGCTCTATAACCATTGAAAGTCATGGCGAATTGTTGTGCCACAGCTAAGTTAAAACCCTCAAATTTATGTATGAAGGTGAGCCATGAGTTTTCCTCCAAATCTCTGCAGGCATTATCAAACATTAGCAACTCTTGGTAGCCATTTGGCTCGATCCGCACGACTGGTGCCATGGAGCTGAGCACATGGTAAGCCGAGGGTCTGGGTTGAAACACACACAGGAGCAGAGCTACCCGAGCTAACAACAGTGAACGAGGATAAGGGATAGGAATAAATGCCATCGTGCGAGGGTGGTGAAGCTTATCCCTGTCATGCACGATAGTTATGGAGAAAGTTACGACCGCCGGCTCACATAGTTGTTCAAACTATAATAACATAGCTCAATAATCATATCGTTTGGACAACCAATAAAATCAAATGGTGAGTGTATAACTGACGCATAACCAACATTGTGCCAAAGCTTTAAACCATTAAAATACCAATCATTTAATCAAGTGCCAATGTATTAGCTCGCATCAATAGTTTTAACCAAGGTGTCAATGGGTTTTCATATGATCTAAGTGCCAATAGTCATGAAAACATAGTTATAGGCATGATATTAAAAGATATATATGAGAGATTTATTCATAAACCCTATGTATTTTCATGGAACTAATGATCAAATAGTTCAAACAACATATAAATCCATATGACAATGCATTACAAACTGAATGAAACCAAGTCACAAAAAATCGAAGTATGAGTAATGAGTACAGATTGGAAGTTTTGCCAGCTAGTTAATGATAAGTCTAAAGTGAGTGCAATAGGCATAACCTCAAGGATAATGATAGTTCAAATAACGATTTCAAAGCGACTTCGAAAGGGATTGTTTTCAAGCTTACAGTCGTGAAAACGAAAAGCAGGTAAATGTGCAAATGTTACGAAAATAGAAGTGTCATTTTATTTGAAAATTTGTGACGAAAAATCGATGTTTGTAAAACATTGGTGTAGGCAACTTATAGGACAGTGGAGAAAATGTGGATTGGCTACCAACATGTTGTTAAATATTGACCTACTTAACTTTTGGATCACCTTCATAGATACTCTTGAGTTTGTCACATACCTCTTTAACAGTGTTGTAGCCCATCACTTTTCTAGCAATGGTTGGTGCCAATGTTCCTAGAATAACATGTTTGACTTTTGAATTAGAACTCATAAGCTTCTTCTCATTTGGGTCGATTGGAGCATTCTTTGGGATTACATAACCATTTAAAATTGAGTACCAAATGTCTACTCCCAAATCTGTTAGGTAAATTTTCAGTCTATCACTCCGGTATGCATAATTGTTTCCATCAAATCATTGAATCCCATTTAGAATGTGCTCATGGTCATCCATCTTTGCTCAATATTTTCCTTCCAGTGGTTAAATTGTTCTGAAGGCAACCTATTCTGATACCAATTGTTGGAAATACTTAGAACACATCACCAAAAGACTTCATCCTCCCTTGAAATTCGACCTTCTTTACTTCAGATTTCCTCAGAGATTCGAATTATATCTCCTTGTTCATTAATAAACTTGTGTGTGTTGAAAAATGAATGTATAATGAGATTTATTTATACCTTTTATGTCATTTTATTTTAACATTAGGGTTGAGATGTAGTTTCTACTTCAATTCACATTGTCATCTTCAAAAATTCATTTATCCTCAATAGTGAGGATCGACGTGACGTGCCACATACCACCAGAAGTGACATGATTTATACTATCCATCCATGGGTGTTGTATATGCATGCACAATTTCCTTCAGGTCTATCTATTTCAATCAAATTTGGGCTCCAAAATCCAATGACTAGGGTTGTCATCAAGAAAAACAACCATGCTCCCCCTATCACCATGATCCAAATTGGTTGTTGTCATTGATGGAAACCCTAGCCATTGGATTTTGGACCCCACAGTTGGTTGAAATAGATATAAATGAAGTAAATTACACATGTAGATGCAACACCCATGGATGGATATTATAAGTCATGTTTCTTTCATTGGTATGTGGTGCGTTATGTGGATCCTCATGATTGAGGAGAAATGAATTTTTTAAGATGAGAATGTGAATTGAAGAAGAAACTAGATGTCAACCCTAATGTTAAAAGGAAGTGACATAAAGGGTATAAATACATCTTATTATACATTCATTTTTCAACACAAACACGTTTATTAATTAACAAGGAGATATAAGTCGAATTTATGAGGAAATTTGAAGTAAAGAAGGTCGAATTTCAAGGAAGGATGAAGTCTTTTGGTGATGTGTTCTAAGTATTTACAATACAAGATCCATGAAAGAAAACACTATTTACATGCATGAATACCTACATCCTACAAGAGTAATACACTCATGATAAAGACACCATAGATCTCCCATCAAAAAAATAGAAAGGTCACAATGCATGTGAGGTTATATCATGCAAGAAGTAGATATACCCCAATGGTTGTACTCTATAGAGTAACACCATTTTCAAGGAAATATTAAATAGGACCTGACTATAAATGGCAATGGTGAATGAATTGTCCTCAAGTATTTCAAGAAAATAGTATGTGGACTTGTTGACGACATAGAGAGACTCATACAACCAAATCTTTGACTATAAAGACTAGTGTAATTCCATATTAACCCTATATATATAAAACACCAAGAGGGATCAAATGACAAATACTTGTGAGAAGAAAACATTTTTGAAAATGGAAAAATTTGAGGAAATTTTTGCACCTCAAGGAATTTAATCCCTCCTATCACTTCATAAATTTAGGGTTAAGATGGATCTACCCCAATTTTTATATAGATGTGCATGTGTGTGTGTTTGTGTGTGTGCACGCATGCAAATGCATGTGTGTGCATGTGTTTGAATTATTTTATTATTAGTAGTGATATTTTATTTAGTAAGGGAATAGGACCATGCATACATGTGATACATTGACTGAAAATGGATGTACGCCCCAAAACAACATAACATGTATAATGGCAACTAGAAATAGGAATTCCTAGAAGCACTAAATGCCTTAGTAAGACAAAAACATAGCATTCAAAAGTAGGGAAATCAATATCATATGCATTATATACCACACATAACGCAAACAATGCATATTTTGTCGTAATTAGGATCTAGAAAATTAAAATGTAGTATATACACAAACATCGAGGACTCTATTAATATTATGGTAGATTTAGGAGGTATGAACCTCTATTATGACCTATGAAGAGATTAGAACCCTCCGGAAGGAAGCAAAGAATTGAAGGAAACCCTAGACAGGTTGTCAGATGAACAAATATATTTATATTGAATTTATTGATGCCCATAAGGAGAATTCGGCCTAGTTAGACTGGCCAGGTTGGCCCCAGTTAGACTGGCTAGTCCACTATAAATATAGGGCACAGTTTCATTATTTTTCATCTCAGCAGTTGCAGTGAGAGAAATATCTACGCAGGCAGCAACAGTTTGGTGCATGGGTTTTCTGGGAAAGCTGGGAGAGTGGTGCACTAACTTCTAGGTGGGATCATCTGTTCAGTTTAGTTTCTATTCTTTTTCTTGGTGCATTTAGCTTCTCTTGGCTATAGATTGCAGCCAAAATTCTCTTCTCGTTCAAGGTCAAGGTGCTCGGAGGGTGGCTTAAGGCCTGTGGTTGGGTGACGAGGGTATCGTCAATTATTAAACGAGCACAATCCTATATATTCTAATAGGTTATGGTCTCACACCCCTTCAGTCAGCCTAAAACGATGGAAGGAAACATAACCGCTAGACATTGAGCTCGTTGAGGAACTGCCGCTAGGGTTACTAGAAGGAGCAGTTTCCAAAAGCAATGCAGCTAGGGTTACCAGCAGAAGCAGTTGCAGAAACCCTAAACCTCTTGTTGAGGCACCTTAAGTGATGAGATTGACCTAATCTCCGGATAGATCTATGCACCCTAGCCCAGCGCATCTCCTGGTACTCTCATAAGGCCAAGACGTGAAGTTTGGATTTCTAGTCAAATATAGGGTTTGACCAAGTCAAGCAAGTCATGACGAACTCTATGAAGTCTGAGAAAAAGCTAGATGGATCCTCTAACTTCAGAGCATGGAAGACAAGGATTTATCTCATCCTTGCTAAGAATAAAGTGTTGGATATTGTGAAAGGAAAGATCGTGAAACCAGAGTTTAAAGAAGGAGAAGAGAAGGAACCGTAGAAAATTGCAGCTATGGAGAAGTTCAAAGACGTTGACATCAATTCCATGAGTATCATAGTGGATTCCATAAAATACCACTTGATACCCTACATCTCCCATCTTGACTCATCGAAGAAGATGTACAATGCCCTAACAAATCTCTTCTCGGTCAGAAATATTAGACAAGTTATGAGTCTGAAGAATGAGCTCCATGACATGAAGATGAATGATGATGACAACATAACATCATACTTTGTAAGGATCTCCCAGCTAAGAGATCAACTACAAGCTATTGAAGAGATCACTTCAGAAAAGGAATTGGTGAACATAGTACTGAATGGTCTTCCCAAGACATGGGATGCATTTGCCGCAAGCATGAACACAAGGAAGGAGTACCCAGCATTTGAAGAACTTTGGACTTGTTGTGCTCAAGAAGAATCAAGGATCAATGAAAAAGAGAAACCCCAAAAGAAATATGATGATCAAGCCTTCACAACAAGATTCAAGAACTTCAGGAACAAAAGGAAGTTCGGTTCAAGGAGGAAGCCAAATCAAGAGAAAGACATCCCAGAAGTACAATGCTTCAACTATCAAAAGTATGGTCACTACAGGAACTAGTGTCCAGATCTAAAGAAAAGGAAAGGGAAGCATGAAGCATCAGTTGCCGAAGAAAAGGAACCTACAAAGAAGACTAAGCAGGATGGAAGAGACTTCTTCTACTAAAAGGTAAACAACA
>JASDQU010013295.1:189601-200478 GCA_032191745.1 Picea mariana
GACTCCACATTGCCAACAAAACTGAGTGCATGTAAAGAACAAATCACTAATCTAGGCTTAGGGTATGAAAACATCCACACATGTGTGAATGGTTGTGTATTATTTCACAAAAATCTTGCAAGTGAGATTGAATGTCCAAAATGTAATGAAGGGAGGTATCGACTAGAGTTGAAATGATAGTTATCTCTTAGAAAGGTTCTTTTCCACATTCCAATAATCCCATGGTTTCTTCAAGTGTACAAATGTTGCGACATTGTTGAACTTATGCAATGGTAGGCCAAAAATAAGAGCACCGATGGAAAACAACTACTTGTGGCTAATTCAAAGATATGGATGGAATTTGATAGAAAAAGATACAATTTTTCCAAATATCCTATTAATATAAGGTTGGGTTTAGCTCTAGATGGGGTGAACCTATTCTCAGGTCAGAGAACTAAATGGTCAAATTGGATAGTGTTTTTAATAAATTATAAATTTCCTCCATGGTTAGTAGTCAAACCATTTTTCTTAATGATGTCATTGATTACACCAAGAAATAAAAGTGTGAATTAAGATACAATTGATTTTTATTTAGAGCCATTATTTCATGAGCTAGCAGAATTGTGGAAAGGAATTGAAGAAATTCAATTTTTAAGGGATGGTGATTCAATCCAATTCACTTTAAGATCTTGTTTATTGATTATGTTAGATGATATTCCTGCATATGGCACATTGATCAGTATCAATGTTCATGGATGCATGGATGTCTGGATTACATATTTAAGGGTTTTTGGAGGCACTCAACTAGTTCGCATCAGTGTATTTATTTTGAACATCCTTATTACCTTAAAATAGAAAATCCACATCGTCAACAAAAGTTTTGTTTCAATGGTTAGGAATTGAATTGTGAATCACCATTGGAAATAATAAGTGAATACATTATTGAGAATGTAGAAAAAAGAATGCAGTTTGTTGATAGTTGTGGCATTTGTGGCAGTAAAAATGATCCATATAATGATAGCAATGTAAAATTATTTTTCATATTCTTTATGTTTCCATACTTTAAGCATATAACCATTAGGAATACTAAGAAAACATAGATTTTTCTATTATAGAAACTATTTTTGGTGCATATGATACAATGTCATCATGTCTAGACTTTCAAGAGAAAAGATTCATTGAAATATTTTGGTTGAAAAGTATGGTGATGGAAAATATAGAAAACCTATTGCTCCTTATGTGTGGACAAAGGAACAATGTGTTTAATTCCTAAAGTTGATGTCTCAAAATATATTTCCTAGTGGATATGTAAGTAGTAATATTAGAATCCAAATGAAAATAATAACTTAAGAGGCCTCAAGGCCCATGACTACCATGTCATAATCAAGGATATTTTACCTATTGCAGTCATATGAAGTTTGAAAAAGGGGCCAATATTGGAAATTATAAGGTTGGGCGTACTATTAAAAATAATGAGTTTGCATGTGTTAGATCCTTCAAACTTTGATAATTTGAGGGGAGAGGTCATTGAAGTATTGTGCTTATTGGAACAATAGTTTCCACCAACCATATTCAATATTTCTTTGCATCTTATTATACATATAGAATATGAACTAGAGAATTTCAGCCCACTAATAATGAGATGGATGTATCCTATAGAATTATCTATGAAGGTTCTGAAAATTTTGTTTGTAAAAAGGAAAAACTATGTAACATCCCACTCTTGCGCGCACATGATTTGACTTATTCTTTGAGGAGACTTGCATGCAAGTGATCCAGTTTAGTAATTGGTTGTTTGTTTCACTTATGGATTCTGATGATGATGATCTTGTTGGATTATGATGTTATGTTATTTGATATCTAAGTATAGACAAGTTTTATTGACGGGTTTCTCCTAAGTGTACAGGACACTTGACAGATTGAGGATGTCGATGGCATCAATGGAACTCCTTAGAATATGGATCAATTTTGGGAGTAAAGGTGCCATGCACAACAACCATATATCGAGGGAGAGGTGTGGCAGCAACCCTTCCACAACCTACTAGCACTCCCACCATGGCTCTAATTGTAGTTAATGATAACCTAGTTCAAGAGATCCATGATATCGTGAGGGAAGGCTGAGACAGTCACTCATGAAGATTCTAAGGGTTATGTAATAAGGCATGGTCCTTATTCCTTAGAGGCCCTTAGTCTCTCACAAGGTTTCCTGATGGAGTATTGACTACAAGGGTTGGAAAACTACCAAAACTAGTCAAGGGCGAGTGTCACCCTTGGAGCACGTAGTGCATCTTGAAGGGCACGTCGCACAAATAAAACTTGAATAAAGGCGAGTGGCACCCTTGGAGCACAGAGTGCGTCTTGAAGGGAACGTTGCGATTTTTAATAAAGTCGAGTCAAGGAACCTAGGTGCCTAGAAAACAATATTTGTTTTGACATTGTTGGACTTAAAACAATTATTAAATGAGTAATTTTTATTCATGATAAAATCTCCTTAAAAATTCTAAGCCTAGTTTAAAAATTTGAGCCTAATTCTAAAGTGGGTAAGAAGACTAAAGTTAAATTATAAATTTAATAAATGGTGGGGATGGAAAAAAAAATCTGAGCCTAATTCTAAAGTCGGCTGGGAGGTACCGGTGAAGTCTCGATGATTAGAAAGCGGGAGACAGGAGGGAGTGCAAGCACATAATAACAACTTCAGATTCTTCGCCTTCGATTACGGTAATTCTAAACTGAGATTGAACTCATTAAGTCTCAAATTAAAATGCAGTTTAATTATATTGGATAGGCATTGTTTGGGTAATTCTATTGAAAGTTTTAATTTTTATTGAGATTTAAATTAATCATGTAGTTGCGGTGATCCTCTCATTTGTATTCATTTATCCATGAGAAAATCTCCCAGCCTTATGCTTTCACCATTGCTTATTTGATTTCATTTTCTCCCTGGAGAAACCCAAGCTCTGAAACTTAAATGGATTGGGTCTACATTGTATCATAAAATTGTGTAAGTAAATATAATCCTTTGTTCTGTGTTGCAATTCTTTTTATAGTGGTTTAGTTCCCTTAAAACTCAACAATTCTGACCTTCTTTACACAACGAACTTTCACTTCCTTGTCTCACCAATTTTCTCTTTTTACACAATGAAATTACCAACATTTCTTAGCAATTATTCCTTTCTTCTACCCAATGATTTTCCTTTGGGTGCATCTCTGCGATTTTTTTCTTGGGTGTGTAAACTGCCACAGTTGGATTCTCATTTAATCTCTACATTTTCCTTTTCCTTCTCAGCGAATGGTACTTTTCCCTCAACAATTTATAATGTGATCTCTGTGTTTTTTCTTGGTTATTTATTCCCTTTCTACCTCTATAATTTAGATGCAAATTCACCCAACGATTTCACATCTACCCTCAACTTTTACCTCTTCCTTTCCCATGCATTTTCTCCCAGTGAATTCATATTTTCTCCTCTATGTTTTGGATACTTCACCAAATTATGTTCTCTACCCAATGAATCTAAGTGTGGCTCATCATTTTCAATCCCATTTCCTTCTCAGAGAATGGTCTTCTTATCTCATCGAATTCACAACCATGTTCTCTGCATTTTGCACAGGTGTGTATCTCTACAATCTTGTTGGTGGGTAAACTACCAGAGGGATTCCGCATTTAACCATTTTGATTTCTTTCCTTGCTAAGAGATTCATACTTTGTTTCCTCTCTATTTTGTCCCTTGAATTTCTCCCACGATTCAAAGAATTCATCTTGGTGATTTCACCCGAAATTAAGTTATGTCCTATGTTTATCCTTGTGTGAATTTATGGATTGATAACTAGACTACTAATTCTCTTGTTAATATCATTGATGTAGTGTTGATTTGGAACTAGTTTACTTTGCTCTATAAATTATCATCATTGGATTATTGACTTAACCACTATCACAATTGCGCCTTTAAATTATTGATGCATGAAGGATGAAGTAACTAGATTTTCTTGTGTTATGGAATAATGATGATGTACAATGATTTAACATTGATTACTCGCACACTTTGCATTAATGGTGATGCATGATTAGTTTGGTAATAAAATTGACTTGTGCACCTTAATTTAAGTGGATGTGTGATTGATTCATAATATTTTCTAGCACCTTGAATTTAACGTTGATCACTCTTGCATCGTGAATAAGTTTCTAATTAATTTTGCGTCATGAAATTATGTAGAGATATGATTGATTTAGCAATTAGTTTTCTCTTGCGCCATTACTTAAGTTGACACATGATTATTCTATAATTGTTTACTCTCATGCACAAGGAATAATTAAATGTTTATGTATGATTGATAACGTTAATGATTACCCTTGCACCATGATTAATTGATGAATAGGATTGATGGACTGATCTAGTTGATCTTGGACTTGTTTGTTAGTAGGATGCAGACACCTCCTTGTTCCTCATAACAGTCGCCAGCCCCGAGACCTTAAATGGTTAAAAGCAATTGGAACCTAGGCTTGAGCATTTATTATGTGTCCTGGAGGTCCTAACATTGCAGGTTAGGTTGGGCAGGTAGTCATTTTAAATTCATTATTTGATTGAATGTTGTTGAAAATTGTTTCAAGGTGATTATGATGTGCTAATATGCTATGTTATTTATGTTTATGTGTCGCTATCCTTCATTGACGCGTTGAATGTGTCGTTAGTGGGTTCCATGATGAGTAGTTGGTACTGCTTTTACTTATTATGTTGTTGATTAGGTGTGGTTTTGATCATGTGTTGATGTTAAATTCTTAATAAATTTTTGTTTTTTTGCCCTTTGTTCTTTTCTTTTTCTTAGGCATAAGAGAGGGTCATTACATATGGTATCAGAGTGAGGTTCAACCCCACGACTTGGGATCATTATTCCTTCCACTATATTAAACACTTGATTAGTAATTTATCACTAATTAAATTGAATTTTATCCCTACATGTAATCATGGTTGGAGGGCTTTGCAGAGGAATAGAATGTGGTGATAGGGTGGGAGGCATGAGGCCTCCAGTAGCATTCATGTCGGAGGGGTCTAACCCCCAAGGAGAAGGACAATTCATTGGATAGGAGCAGATTGTTTTGGGGGATGTGGTTGGGTTGATGAGGTCCTTTTAAAGGATGTCAGAGACCTTGATTAACCGTCTGGATAGAGATGAGGCCAGGGTGCTTGTACCCCCAGAGGGTCCATCGCGTGCCCCTGCCGGTACTAGTAGCATTCATAGAGAACTCAAGAAGGTCAAGTTTCCTGATTTCTTGGGTGCCATGGATGGCGCAGCCTCCAAGGCATGGTTGGATAACATGGAGATGTGATTTTAACTTAGCGACTACACCTCCAACATGAAGGTTCACATGGCGATATTTTAGCTGAAGGGGAGAGCTCTTCTATGGTGGAAGGCACTCCTGCCACAACTGAACATCGTCATCAAAGAAATGTCATGGGAACTATTCAAGGAGCAGTTATGGGAGAGGTATTTGTCAAAGGAATTCATTGGGCACAAGCTCAATGAATTCAACGACTTACGATAGGATGGTCGTACAGTGACCGAGTATGAGGCATGTTTTATGGAGATGCTTAGGTATGCTCCACATCTGAACACTTGGAAGCTCAAGGTCAACAACTTTGTGTTCGACCTTAATGTCAGAGTTCATGTGAAAGTGAGGATCCTAATGCCTCAGACGTTGCATGATGTTGTCTAGAAGGCCCTCATAGCTGAGGAAGAGATGATTAGTAGAGGTCATAGTAGGACTCCTACAAGACTTATGGGGCATGTGACATTTGGTGCACAACAGTATCTACCAAAAGCTATACATCCATCAAGGTATCGAGGCACTCTGAGAGGATCCATGTTCACAACACCATGGAGGTCAACACCTCACCAGTGGACTCCCTACAGAGGACCACTGCACCAGCATCAACGTCATCTACAATAGTACCAGTATAGGCCTGTTCAATAGAACAAACCATGGTTTGAGGTTGATGGGACACCAACTTCTACTTCAGGGACTAGGAGTACTGAACCAAAGATCGAATGCTTGACATGTGGAGAGACACATTATTAGCGTGATTGTCTGGTTGAGAGGGATAGAGTAGCCGAGTCAACTAGACACACTACAGTAGGAGATTTGAGCAAGGCCCACCGGATTCATGCAACGATGAATAACTATGAGGCCGAGCACCAATATACTGTGCTAGAGATGTCAGGTACCATTATTGAATAAACCTTTAGCATTTTGATAGATCTAGGTGCTACAAAGATCTTTATTTATAGTGCAACACTAAAAATATTTAAGGTAAAGGCAGTCAAATAGGACAAGTTTAGCTACATGGAGATGGCTTCGGGAGCCAAGTAGAAGGTTGGAGGAAAGGTTACAGATTGTAGTCTCAACCTAGGAGATTTTGTAACGAAGGCCAACATGTACATCACTATCTTAGGATCTTATGACTTTGTGATCAATATGGAGTGGTTGGAATCTCATGATGCGATACTCAACTGTAAAACAAAACAGTTGAGTTTGAGCAATGATGAGGGACAGAGACGAGTGATTGTAGGGAAAAACCAGGGAGTTTCCCTAAGGTTCATCTCTTCCCTACAGCTACATAAGATTATGTGAAAAGGATGAAAGTTATATGTAATCTTAGCATTGAACAAAAAGGGCATGACAGAAGGACTAGAAAACCTTCCAGTAGTTCGAGAGTTTGCGGATGTATTCCCAGAAGAGTTACTAGGTTTTTCGCCTGAAAGGGAATTGGAATTTACCATCAACTTAAAACCTGGAACTGAACAGATAACAATAATTCCTTATCATATGTTGACCCCTGAGTTATAGCAGTTGAAAATGAAACTGAAAGAGTTGTTCGACCTAGGACTTATACATCCTAGTGTGTCACCTTGGGGTGCACCTTTTATTTTCATACAGAAGAATGATTTCTCATGGAGACTCTGCATTGACTACCATCAATTGAAAAAGGCAACTATCAAGAACCAATATATGTTGCCAAGAATAGACTATTTTCTTAATCAAATGAAAGGCATGATAGTGTTTTTGAAGATCAACTTGAGATCAATATATTACCAGTTACAGATCAAGGAGTAGGACATTCCTAAGACCACATTCAAGATGAGGTTTCGACATTACGAATTTACCATTTTACCATTTGGACTGACAAACGCTCCAGGGATATTCATGATCTTGATGAATGGGGTGTTCCATGAATAATTGGACAAGTTTTTTCAAGTATTCATTTACGACATTTTGATATATTATCAGACGACAGAAGAATATGACTGACATTTACATTTGGTTCTATAGTTTTTATGAGAAAACAAATTATATGGGAAACTATCGAAATGCTCCTTTTATCAAATGAGGATTCATTACTTAGGGCATGTTATCTTCGGCGAAGGCATCAATGTGGATCCAATGAAGGTAGAGGATTTTATGGAATGGCTTGCGTCGAAGAACGTACCCAAAGTATGTAGCTTCATGGGTTTAGATAGATGTTATCAATGGTTCGTCAAAGGATTTTCGAAGATAGAAAATCCGATTACGAAATTGCAGAAGAAAAACAAGAAGTTTGTTTGGACCGAGAAATGTGCAGAATAATTTCAAAGGATCAAGGATTTGTTGACAACCATACCGATACTAAAGGTCCCCAACATGGATGAGTAGTTCTTGGTATGCACAGATGCATTCAAGGAAGGATTAGGTGGAGTCTTGATGCAATACGGTCGAGTGATCGCTTACATCTCGAGGAAGTTAAGAAAGCATGAGGAGAGATACGTGACACACGATTTGGAGTTGTTGGCCATTGTGTATGTCCTGAGAGTGTGGAGGCACTACCTAATTGGACGAAAATTCGAATTGAAAACAAACCACTCTAGTTTGTAGCACATTTTTACACAAAGTGACTTGAATTCACAACAAAGGCATTGGACATAACTGCTTAGTGAAGAGCAATTTTAAGATTACCTAAATAAAAGGAGCAATGAACAAAGTCATAGATGCATTGAGTCAAAGACCATGCATATTTTTGGTGATACCTCTCCAGATGAATATTCATGAAAATATTCTAACTATATAGCGCAACTATGATTGGTATAAAGAGGTTAAGGAAAATATCGGAAAAGACACCATGTTGGTACCAAAATTTGAGGGATTTACTGTGGACAATGATGAATTAATGAGGTATATTAATCAGATTTACATACCACCTAACAACAAGTTGAGAATTTTTATCTTAAATGAAGCTCATAGAGTAGTGTGCATGGCTCATCTAGGAGTCACAAAGATGAGGGAAGACAATGAATCCTTATTCTTCTGGAAAGGAATGAAGGAATACATAGTCAACTACGTGGCGATATGTCTACAATGTTTGCAAGTGAAGGTTGAACATAGACATCCGACATGATTACTATAGCCACACACTATTCCAGAATTGAAATGGGAGGTCATTTCGATGGACTTCAATGTGGGATTGCCACTGACAGCAATGAGGAACAACTCGATTTTCATGGTAGTTGACACTATGACGAAGAGTGCACATTTTATCGCTGTGCGTATGATGTATCAAGTACTAGACATAGCTGGATTTTTTATCAGCGAGATAGTGAGATTGCATGGAGTGCCTAAGAGGATCATATCCGATTGAGGATCAGTGTGTACATGAAGATTTTGGACTATTTTCCAAGAGGCCTTGGCAACCCAACTTAACTTTAGTACTGCATATCACCTAGAGACAAACGGGAAGAAAAAAAGAATGAACCAAATATTGGAAGATATGTTTCCTATGTATGTGATGGACCAACATAAGCATTGGGAAAAGTTCTTTCCATTGGTATAGCTTTCATACAACAACAACTATCAAAGCACCATAAGGATGGCACCATTCAAGTTTCTTTATGACAGACCGTTTCAGATGACTTTGAGTTGGAATCGAATTGAGGACAGGGTCCTAATAGGATCGTAAGTGATCCAATAGATGGAAGAAAAAATTAAAATGATAAGACAAAGGATTAAAGAGGTGCAATATTGACAGAAGAGTTATTTCTATGTGCATCGTGTTGACCATAATTATGAAGTTGGTGATCAAGTCTTCTTGCAGGTGAAACCGCACCAGAGTTCGATCAAGTTTGGAAAGGGTGATAAAGTCTCTCCTATTTTTGTGGGACCTTTCGAAGTCATGGAAAATAAAGGGATCATGGCCTATTGAATAGCCTTGGCTGATTCTTTGAAGTGCATGCATGATGTTTTCCACATATGTATTTTGAGACATTATGTTAGTGACCCTACGCATGTGATTGACATGAGTTCATTGTAGGTGTCGGATGAGGTTGCACTCACGGTGGATCCAATCCACATTCTGAACCATTACATTCAATAGCTACGACGTCGAACATTCGATCAAGTCAAGGTCCAATGGGACAATTATAGTCCACACTCGGCTACATGGGAGGATGCATATGATATGTGTTGGACACACCTACCACACTTAGAGGGGGGGGTGAATGAGTATGGGGATCTTTTTTTTTCAAAACTTCCCTCTCACACAAAACTCATTAGTTAGCATTCGAAATTTACTCATTACTCATTGTTGTCATTAATTATCAGTTAGATTTGAATACATATCAGCAACATATATTAGCAATATATCATCAACAAATCATCTCCACAAGGAACACAAGATGTATGTACAATTTTTATTTTTATTGTGGACTTCAATCCGAGGGTTTTTCAGCAACAACTGAATAGAGTACAACTCTACAAAAGCACCAACTCTATATGCAATAATCAGCTTACATTCTCAGCACCAACTGAGATGAGGCAAGAATCCTCAACAGATATCAATTTGTACCATAAACAAGAGCATCAACCATGCACCAACCTGTAATCAACCTGTACCATAAACAAGTGCATCCAACCATGTACCAAGTATATACGAACCATGTGTCAACTACTCATCAACAATGACTCATCAATATTTACTAACATCATCAACTACACACCTCATGTATGTGCCAACTCATCAACTGCTTGTCTCAACCATGACTAGTTTTGGATTAGTCAACAACCCTAACTTGAAATAATCATAACTTTTTATCTATAATGAATAAAGATATGAAACTGATAGAAAATGTTCTTCAATGTGTTTTATTCAATTCCTCCAAGTGGAACTACTTTTAACCTCTCAAAAAAGGAGTTATAGCAAAAATGGCATACCTTGCTGAATTTTGGATTATTCTAGAGAGCGACCTTGTAGAGCGTTCCCCACACAAAATATTTGATGAAATGATCTAAAAATGTTACAAAACATACTATAAACTGTACCCTAACCAAAATTTGGTCTCAGTGAATTTGGATCTATTATGAAGAAGTTATGACGTTGTTACCCAAAACACCTAATTTTGACTAGTTTCAGGACTAGCCACAAACCCTATTTTTCACGTAGTGTAACTCCAAAAATACAATGAAACACAAGATTAATTTTTAACCATAGATACTTGGATATTTTTTCTCACTTGCATAGCAATTTTAGGATCTGAATCATTATATAAAAAAAGTTATAGCGAAAATGGTGAGATGACCTATAAATAACATACCTTAGAAAGCACCATCAAAAGAATTTATCCTTCCTTGCATTTCGGCCTTCTTTTCTTCACTTTCCTCAGAATTTCAGCTGAGATATCATTTTCTTACCTCAGAAACCTATATATATTCAATATGCGCAAGTGTTCCACACCAAAAATGCTCAAGAAGCTCTCACAAGAAGCTCTCCATCAATACTCCAAAATATATTCTCACAAGAAGCTCTCCATTGATCCACAAAAAGGATGATCTACAAGAGACCATTGCTATCTTATTTAAACTTTCATCCTCTAGGTCACTT
>JASDQU010013295.1:200778-210993 GCA_032191745.1 Picea mariana
TTTGAAAAAGGGGCCAATATTGGAAATTATAAGGTTGGGCGTACTATTAAAAATAATGAGTTTGCATGTGTTAGATCCTTCAAACTTTGATAATTTGAGGGGAGAGGTCATTGAAGTATTGTGCTTATTGGAACAATAGTTTCCACCAACCATATTCAATATTTCTTTGCATCTTCTTATACATATAGAATATGAACTAGAGAACTTCATCCCACTAAGAATGAGATGGATGTATCCTATAGAATTATCTATGAAGGTTCTGAAAATTTTGTTTGTAAAAAGGAAAAACTATGTAACATCCCACTCTTGCGTGCACATGATTTGACTTATTCTTTGAGGAGACTTGCATGCAAGTGATCCAGTTTACTAAATGGTTGTTTGTTTCGCTTATGGATTCTGATGATGATGATCTTGTTGGATTGTGATGTTATGTTATTTGATATCTAAGTATAGACAAGTGTTATTGACGGGTTTCTCCTAAGTGTACAGGACACTTGACAGATTGAGGATGTCATTGGCATCAATGGAACTCCTTAGAATATGGATCGAGTTAGGGAGTAAAGGTGCCATGCACAACAACCATATATTGAGGGAGAGGTGTGGCAGAAACCCTTCCACAACCTACTAGCACTCGCACCATGGCTCTAATTGTAGTTAACGATAACCTAGTTCGAGAGATCCACGATGTCGTGAGGGAAGACTGAGACAGTCACTCATGAAAATTCTAAGGGGCACGCAATAAGGCATGGTCCTTATTCCTTAGAGGCCCTTAGTCTCTCACAAGGTTTCTTGATGGAGTATTGACTACAAGGGTTGGAAAACTACCAAAACTAGTCAAGGGAGAGTGTCACCCTTGGAGCATGTAGTGCGTCTTGAAGGGCACGTTGCATAAATAAAACTTGAATAAAGGCGAGTGGCACCCTTGGAGCACAGAGTGCGTCTTGAAGGGCACGTTGCGATTTTTAATAAAGTCGAGTCAAGGAACCTAGGTGCCTAGAAAACAATATTTGTTTTGACATTGTTGGACTTAAAACAATTATTAAATGAGTAATTTTTATTCACGATAAATCTCCTTAAAAATTCTAAGCCTAGTTTAAAAATTTGAGCCTAATTCTAAAGTGGGTAAGAAGACTAAAGTTAAATTATAAATTTAATAAATGGTGGGGATGGAAAAAAAATCAAGTTAGGGATTGAAAGAGTAAAAAATTGTATCTAAATATTTAATTATATAAATGTGTGAAAAAGAATACCAAATTGGAAACTAAGATAAGAAAGGAAATACATGTAAAAATAATGTGGAAGCATAGAAGGGTATCTGGTCTAGTCTAACTAAAGAACTTTCCTAAATTAAACATCACTAAGTTTTTGAAGGGGGTCAGTCATTAAAAAGGAAATAGAGGGAATAAATGGACAACTATGAGTGCTCTTAGGTTGGGTGAGGGAAATTGACATTTAATTAAATTAAATGGTGGATTTTTTTGTGCAACTAAGGGAACGAGTGACAAGTATATGAGGGGATTAATTCTAAATTAATTAATTAAAAAGTGAATTAAATGAGCAAGAGACATGTGTCATGAGAAAAAATCCTATAAAACAAGTAGTAAAGAAGAAAGAGGGATCACACGGTTTATTGGTAAAGTTATGCTACCAAAATTTCCTTGACTTGTTTTTACTTGTGAGAGTTGGGATACCCGGCTCGAAAAAGAGAGTGGTAGCTCTGCCTTGCGAGGTGAGATGGGAGTTATAGTTTTTTGGTTGTGATTGTGTGTGGCTTCTTTGTATCTCGGGGTGCTAAGGGGGAAGAAGAGTACCGCTAGCGTCGGATGGGAGGTACCGGTGAAGTCTTGATGGTTAGAAAGCGGGAGACAGGAGGGAGTGCAAGCACATAATAACAACTTCAGATTCTTCACCTTCGATTACGGTAATCCTAAATTGAGATTGAACTCATTAGGTCTCAAATTAAAATGCAGTTTAATTATATTGGATAGGCATTGTTTGGGTAATTCTATTGAAAGTTTTAATTTTTATTGAGATTTAAATTAATCATGTAGTTGCGGTGATCCTCTCATTTGTATTCATTTATCCATGATAAAATCTCCCAGCCTTATGCTTTCACCATTGCTTATTTGATTTCATTTTCTCCTTGGAGAAACCTAAGCTCTGAAACTTAAATGGATTGGGTCTACATTGTATCATAAAATTGTGTAAGTAAATATAATCCTTTGTTCCGTGTTGCAATTCTTTTTACAGTGGTTTAGTTCCCTTAAAACTCAACAATTCTGACCTTCTTTACACAACGAACTTTCACTTCCTTGTCTCACCAATTTTCTCTTTTTACACAGTGAAATTACCAACATTTATTAGCAATTATTCCTTTCTTCTACCCAACGATTTTCTTCTAGGTGCATCTCTGTGATTTTTTTCTTGGGCGTGTAAACTGCCAGAGTTGGATTCTCATTTAATCTCTACATTTTCCTTTTCCTTCTCAGTGAATGGTACTTTTCCCTTAGCAATTTATAATGTGATCTCTGCATTTTTTCTTGGTTATTTATTCCCCTTTTACCTGTGTAATTTAGATGCAAATTCACCCAACGATTTCACATCTACCCTCAACTTTTACCTCTTCCTTTCCCATGCATTTTCTCCCAGTGAATTCATATTTTCTCCTCTATGTTTTGGATACTTCACCAGATTTTGTTCTCTACCCAACGAATCTAAGTGTGGCTCATCATTTTCAATCCCCTTTCCTTCTCAGTGAATGGTCTTCTTATCTCATCAAATTCACAACCATGTTCTCTGCATTTTGCATAGGTGTGTATCTCTACAATCTTCTTGGTGGGTAAACTACCAGAGGGATTCCTCATTTAACCATTTTGATTTCTTTCCTTGCTAAGAAATTCATACTTTGTTTCCTCTCCGTGTTGTCCCTTGAATTTCTCCCATGATTCAAAGCATTCATCTTGTGATTTCACCCGAAATTAAGTTATTTCCTATGTTTATCCCTGTGTGAATTTATGGATTGATAACTAGACTACTAATTCTCTAGTTAATATCATTGATGCAGTTTGATTTGGAACTAGTTTACTTTTCTCTATAAATTATCGTCGTTGGATTATTTACTTAACCACTATCACAATTACACCTTTAAATTATTGATGCATGAAGGATGAAGTAACTAGATTTTCTTGTGTTATGGAATAATGATGATGTACAATGATTTAACTTTGATTACTCGCACACATTGCATTAATGGTGATGCATGATTAGTTTGGTAATAAAATTGACTTGCGCACCTTAATTTAAGTGGACATGTGATTGATTCGTAATATTTTCTAGCACCTTGAATTTAACGTTGATCACTCTTGCATCGTGAATAAGTTTCTAATTAATCTTGCGTCATGAAATTATGTAGAGATATGAATGATTTAGCAGTTAGTTTTCTCTTGCGCCATTACTTAAGTTGACACGTGATTGTTCTAGAATTGTTTACTCTCATGCAAAAGGAATAATTAAATGTTTATGTATGATTGATAATGATAATGATTACCCTTGTGCCATGATTAATTGATGAATAGGATTGATGGACTGATCTAGTTGATTTTGGACTTGTTTGTTAGTGGGATGAAAACACCTCCTTGTTCCTCATAACAGTCGCCAGCCTTGAGACCTTAAATGGTTAAAACCAATTGGAACCTAGGCTTGAGCATTTATTATGTGTCCTGGAGGTCCTAACATTGCAGGTTAGGTTGGGCAGGTTGTCATTTTAAATTCATTATTTGATTGAATGTTGTTGTAAATTGTTTCAAGGTGATTATGATGTGCTAATATGCTACGCTATTTATGTTTATGTGTCACTATCCTTCATTGATGCGTTGAATGCGTCGTTAGTGGGTTCCATGATGAGTAGATGGTACTGCTTTTACTTATTATGTTGTTGATTAGGCGTGGTTGTGATCATGTGTTGATGTTAAATTCTTAATGAATTTTTGTTTTTTTTCCTTTTGTTCTTTTCTTTTTCTTAGGCATAAGAGAGGGTCATTACATATGGTATCAGAGCAAGGTTCAACCCCACGACTTGGGATCATTATGCCTTCCATTGTATTAAACACTTGATTAGTAATTTCCCTACATGTAATCATGGTTGGAGGGCGTCATAGAGGAATACAACGTGGTGCTAGGGTGGGAGGCACGATGCCTCCAGTAGCATTCACGTCGGAGGGGTCTAACCCCCAAGGAGAAGGACAAGTCATTGGATAGGAGTAGATTGTTTTGGGGGATGTGGTTGGGTTGATGAGGTCCTTTTAGAGGATGTCATAGGCCTTGATTAACCGTCTAGATAGAGATGAGGCCAGGGTGCTTGTACCCCCAGAGGGTCCACTACATGCCCCAGTCGGTACTAGTAGCATTCACAGAGAACTCGAGAAGGTCAAGTTTCCTGATTTCTTGGGTGCCATGGATGATGCAGCCTCCAAAGCATGGTTGGATAACATGGAGATGTGATTTTAACTTAGCGAGTACACCTCCAACATGAAGTTTCGCATGACGATATTTTAGCTGAAGGGGAGAGCTCTTCTATAGTGGAAGGCACTCCTACCACAACTAAACATCATCGTCAAAGACGTGTCATGGGAACTGTTCAAGGAGCAGTTATGGGAGAGGTATTTGTCAGAGGAATTCATTGAGCACTAGCTCAATGAATTCAATGACTTACGATAGGGTGGTCATACGATGACTGAGTATGAGGCATGTTTTATGGAGATGCTTAGGTGTGCTCCACATCTGAACACCTAGAAGCTCAAGGTCAACAACTTTGTGTTCGACCTTAATGTCAGAATTCGTGCGAAAGTGAGGATCCTAATGCCTCAGACGTTGCACGATGTTTTCTAGAAGGCCCTCATAGTTGAGGAAGAGCTGATCAGTAGGGGTCATAGTAGGAATCCTACGAGACCAATGGGACATGCGACATTTGGTGCGCAACAGTATCTACCAAAAGCTATACATCCATCAAGGTATCAAGGCACTCTGAGAGGATCCATGTTCACAACACCATGGAGATCGACACCTCAGCAGTGGACTCCCTATAGAGGACCACCACATCAACATCAACGTCATCCGTAGCAGTACCAATATAGGTCTGTTCAACAAAACAAACCATGGTTTGAGGCTGGTGGGACACCAACTTCTACTTCGAGGACTAGGAGTACTGAACCAAAGATCAGATGCTTGACATGTGGAGAGACACATTACCAGCGTGATTGTTTGGTTGAGAGGGCTAGAGTAGCCGAGTCAACCAGACACACTGCAATAGGAGATTTGGGCAAGTCCCATCGGATTCATGCAATTATGAATAACTGTGAGGCCGAGCACCAATCTACTATGCTAGAGATGTCAGGTACCATCATTAAATAGACCTTTAGTATTTTGATAGATCTAGGTGCTACAAAGATCTTTATTTCTAGTGCAACACTAAAAATATTTAAGGTAAAGGCAGTCGAATAGGACAAGTTTATCTACATGGAGATGGCTTCGGGAGCCAAGTAGAAGGTTGGAGGAAAGGTTACGGATTGTAGTCTCAACCTAGGAAATTTTGTAATGAAGGCCAACATGTACATCACTATCTTAGTATCTTATGACTTTGTGATCAATATGGAGTGGTTGGAATCTCATGATGCGATACTCAACTGTAAGACAAAATGGTTGAGTTTGAGCAATAATGAGGGACAGAGATGAGTGATTGTAGGAAGAAACCAGGGAGTTTCCCTAAGGTTCATCTCTTCCCTACAAGTACATAAGATTATGTGAAAAGGATGAAAGTTATATGTAATCTTAGCGTTGAACAACAAGGGCATGATAGAAGGACTAGAAAACCTTCCAGTAGTTCTAGAGTTTGCGGACGTCTTCCCAGAAGAGTTACCAAGTTTTTCGCCTGAAAGGGAATTGGAATTTACCATCGACTTAAAACCTGGAACTGAACATATAACAATAATTCCTTATCAGATGTCGACCCCTGAGTTATAGCGGTTGAAAATGAAACTGAAAGAGTTGTTCGAACTAGGAATTATACATCCTAGTGTGTCACCTTGGGGTGCACCTGTTATTTTCATATAGAAGAACGATTTCTCGTGGAGACTCTGCATTGACTACCATCAATTGAACAAGGCAACTATCAAGAACCAATATATGTTGCCAAGAATAGACTATTTTCTTGATCAAATGAAAGGCGCGATAGTGTTTTTGAAGATCAACTTGAGATCAAGATATCACCAGGTACAGATCAAGGAGTAGGACATTCCTAAGACTACATTCAAGATGAGGTTTGGACATTACGAATTTACCGGTTTACCATTTGGACTGACAAACACCCCAGGGATATTCATGAGCTTGATGAATGGGGTGTTCCATGAATACTTGGACAAGTTTTTTCAAGTATTCATTGATGACATTTTGATATATTATCAGACGACAGAAGAATATGACCGACATTTACGTTTGGTTCTATATTTTTTATGAGAGAACAAATTATATGGGAAACTATTGAAATGTTCCTTTTATCAAACAAGGATTCATTACTTAGGGCATGTTATCTCCGGCGAAGGCATCACTGTGGATCCGACGAAGGTAGAGGATTTTATGGAATGGCTTGCGCCGACGAACGTACCCAAAGTATGTAGCTTCATGAGTTTATCTAGATGTTATCGATGGTTCGTTGAAGGATTTTCGAAGATAGAAAATTCGATTACGGAATTGCAGAAGAAAAAAAAGAAGTTTGTTTGGACCGAGAAATGCGTAGAATAATTTCAAAGGATCAAGGATTTGTTGATGACCGTACCGATACTAAAGGTCCCCGACATGGATGAGTACTTCTTGGTATGCACAGATGCATTCAAGGAAGGATTAGGTGGAGTTTTGATGCAATATGGTCGAGTGATCACTTACATCTCGAGGAAGTTAAGAAATCATGAGGAGAGCTACGTGACGCACGATTTGGAGTTGTTGGCCATTGTGTATGTCTTGAGAGTGTGGAGGCACTACCTAATTGGATGGAAATTCGAATTGAAAACATACCACTCTAGTTTGTAGAACATTTTTATGCAAAGTGACTTGAATGCACAACAAAGGCATTGGTCAGAACTACTTAGTGAGTACAATTTTGAGATTACCTAAATAAAAGGAACAATGAACAAAGTCGTAGATGCATTGAGTCAGAGACCACGCATATTTTTGGTGATACCTCTCTAGACGAATATTCATAAAAATATTCTAACTATATAGCGCAACTATGATTGGTATAAAGAGGTTAAGGAAAATATCGGACAAGACACCATGTTGGTACAAAAATTTGAGGGATTTACTGTGGACAATGATGAATTAATGAGGTATATTAATCAGATTTACATACCACCTAACAACGAGTTGAGAATTTTTATCCTAAACGAAGCTCATAGAGCAGTGTGCATGGCTCATCTAGGAGTCACGAAGATGAGGGAAGACATTGAATCCTTATTCTTTTGGAAAGGAATGAAGGCATACATAGTCAACTACGTGGCGATATGTCTACAATGTTTGCAAGTGAAGGCTAAACATAGACATCCAACATGATTACTATAGCCATATGCTATTCCAGAATCTAAATGGGAGGTCATTTCGATGGACTTCATTGTGGGATTGCCACTGACAGCAATGAGGAACAACTCGATTTTCATGGTAGTTGACACTATGACAAAGAGTGCACATTTTATCGTTGTGCGTATGACGTATCAGGTACTAGACATAGCTGGATTTTTTATCAACTAGGTAGTGAGATTGCATGGAGTGCCTAAGAGGATCATATCTGATCGAGGATCGATGTGTACAAGAAGATTTTGGACTAGTTTCCAAGAGGCCTTGGCAACCCAACTTAACTTTAGTATTGTATATCACCTAGAGACAAATGGGAAGACAAAAAGAATGAACCAAATATTGGAAGATATGTTTCCTATGTATGTGATGGACCAACATAAGCATTGGGAAAAGTTCTTTCCACTGGTATATTTTTCATACAAAAACAACTATCAAAGCACCATAAGGATGGCGCCATTTGAGTTTCTTTATGAAAGACCATTTCAGATGCCTTTGAGTTGGGATCGAATTGAGGACAGGGTCCTAATAGGACCATAAGTGATCCAATAGATGGAAGAACAAATTAAAATGATAAGACAAAGGATTAAATAGGTGCAATATTGACAGAAGAGTTATTTCTATGCACATCACGTTGACCATAATTATGAATTTGGTGATCGAGTCTTCTTGTAGGTGAAACTGCACAAGAGTTCGATCAAGTTTGCAAAGGGTGATAAAGTCTCTCCTATTTTTGTGGGACCTTTCAAAGTCATGGAAAATAAAGGGATCATGGCCTATCGAATAGCCTTGGTTGATTCTTTGAGGTGTATGCATGATGTTTTCCACATATGTATTTTGAGACATTATGTTAGTGACCCTACGCATGTGATTGACATGAGTTCCTTGTAGGTGTCGGATGAGGTTGCACTCACGGTGGATCCAATCCACATTTTGAACCATTACATTCAATAGCTACGACGTCGAACATTCGATCAAGTCAAGGTCCAATGGGACAATTATAGTCCACACTTTGCTACATGGGAGGATGCATATGATATGTGTAGCGCACCTTTTCTCCTACTAAGGTTTAATTGCTCTTAAAAGAAGACTATAACACCACTTTGTACATAACTCCAAATCGTGCGTCACTTTGCATTTAAACAATAAACACATTCAACACATAGTATTCATATGAATTACTGCCATAATCAACAAGCAATTAGCTTTTCATATTAATTCATATACACAGTGGAAAGCATGATACATAAGCAGCAGAGTCATGCAAAACATGATTAAAACATAATCAGATACTCATCTTTATCAATGGTAGATTCCACCAACCAAGTGCAGGCCTTCCACGAACCTCCCAGCCTTAGACCACACTTCTCATCAGCTCAGCAGTGGGTCACCCCCGAGCTGGGACTAAGCTCCACCCCAAGGCAAGGAAATCTAGGCTAGGCTGAGGTTACAGGGAAAACAACAAACAACCACAAGGAAGGGATTCTCTCCGAGGAACCTCCCACTCTCACTGCCCACAGAACCTCATTCCCCACATGCCTGTTCCACCCCAGGAGTATACACATTCTCTATCACCTAGACAGTCCTTCGGCTGCTAATCTCCCTTGCCTTGGGTTACAGGAACAGGCCGGACTGGAAGTCTCCGAGCTCTGTGGAAGCTACAGGGTTCCTTCTAGGAGTCCTCTCCTTCCTTCGCGCACTCTCTCACCTGGAGAGAATCACTCACAGGACAACAACCTATTCTTCCAACCTCAATCACCTCTCTCACCTAGAGAGAGCGTTGAACCACTGGCCAACAAGACCCCACGTAGTCCAGCACTGCGTGGTCACAACAAATCACGGGGAAAATAGGCACGGGCTTCCCAACAGGTTCAACAATGGCTGGTCACTTCTATTTCTTAATCCGCCATCATAGAATAGACTCACGCTCTGGTTGTTGGGGATGCATGACAAACAATCCACGTAGGGACAACACAGGTTCGAACTGTTCAGACAGGGGTGGTACCGGCTATCTCAGAAGTCAACCTGGGATTTTTGGATTTCAGGGATGCACCAGGGTATTCTTTTGCAGAGGTCTGATCATTTACCTTCAAACCGTCAGGTCGAATGGAGGAGAGCTCCTCTCACGGCTCCTCCTAGCCGTTTTATTTGCATGCACCAGGGCTGACACTTGTCACCCTTGGAACTTCATGCGTTCCATCAGCATGCATCCCCTTTGCATGCTTACCCTTTCCAAAACTTAGGATGAAATGAAACATAAAATGCACATGTTCTTTTTTTTTGGAATAATATTAAAATATTATTCCCAGGCTTAAGCCCCCTAGGCTTAGCCCCCAGGCTCAACACTTAGCCCCTTTTCCACCTTCCAACCCTTAATTCCTTGCCCACTCTGTGGATGCTCAATACCCCTTCACTCATTCATCGTGGTCGGTCTGCACCTGGCGGTGTTTATATTTTATTAAATGTTCTGCATACATACATGTACAACAGCAGGCTCCTGGCCTTCAACACTTAGGCTCCCTGGCCTAACAAACACATAAGTCTCCAGCTTATAAGAACTTGGCTCACCAGCCTATAAAACATAATGACAATTCCTTT
>JASDQU010013295.1:258042-298950 GCA_032191745.1 Picea mariana
CAAATAAAATGGATGAATCAAATTTATTGTTCAGGACTTCTTTACATTTATAAAAACATAGATTAACATGTTTAATTTTTTACATTTATGTATGGAATATGTTATAAATTGGAGTAAAATAAATTCCCATTTATGGAATATGTTATAAATTAGAGTGAAATAAATTCCTTGTTTTTTTTACCTTCAGGGCCGTTGCTGTACAAGGGATGGTATCATTTGTTCTATCAATACAATCCGGCCTCGGCTATATGGGGAAACATAACATGGGGCCACGCTGTGTCGAAGGATCTGGTGCACTGGCTTTACCTCGATTTGGCCATGGTTCCCGATCATTGGTACGACATCAATGGCGTCTGGAGCGGCTCCGCTACGTTCTTGGCAAACGGGAGCATTGCGATGCTCTATACGGGATCCACGAACGAATCCGTTCAAGTCCAGAACTTGGCCTTTCCGGAGAACGCCTCCGATCCGCTTCTCCGGAAATGGGTGAAATCGGAAGCGAATCCCGTCATAGTCCCGCCAAAGGGCATTGGGCTCAAGGATTTCAGGGATCCGACCACCGGCTGGATCGGCGAAGACGGAGCGTGGCGGATTGCGATCGGATCGAAGCTTGAGAAGACGGGCGTGGCCCTGGTTTTCAAGACGGAAGACTTTGTCAAGTATGAAGAAGAGGATATTTTGCATTCGGTGAACGACAGCGGCATGTGGGAGTGTGTTGATTTCTATCCCCTGGCCGCCTCCGGAGTGTCCGGTTTGGACACTTCTGCAAACGGGGCGGGCGTTAAGCATGTCCTCAAAGCAAGCTTCGACGACGATAGGCACGATTATTACGCCATTGGAACCTACAACGCCACGAGCCAGAAATTTATTCCCGATGATCCTGAACTCGACGTCGGGCTTGGGCTACGGTATGATTATGGAAACTATTACGCTTCCAAGTCTTTTTACGATCCGGTAAAGGAGAGAAGAATTCTATGGGGATGGGTCGGGGAAACCGACAGCAAGAAGGACGATCTCAGAAAAGGATGGTCTTCCTTGCAGGTCATGATCTTTATCTTTAACCCTAATCCATTAGTTTTCTTTTGATCTTTAGTGCCCCCAGGGTTCGAGCCTTAGGGCTGAAACTGCTGGTTTCTTTTACAGACGATTCCCAGACATATTTGGTTTGATAACAAGACGAAGACCAATATCATCCAATGGCCGGTCGAAGAAATTGATGAGCTGCGGTCGGCTGCGCTTGTCGTCGAGAACGTGCTGCTCCAGCCAGGCTCTGTTGTGGAAGTCAATACAACCGAGGCTACTCAGGTAGGGGTATTCATTGAGTCAATGTTTGATTTCTTTTTGTCAAAACTACTAGTTTCGATCCCGTGACATGCTGCCGTGGTGCTGCTACAGTTGGATATTGAGCTCGTTGTTGAATTCCCGGAGGACGCCGCTGCCATTGACGCTGCCGAAGGTAATGCAGTCTACAACTGCAGCACTAGCGGAGGAGCTGGCGGAAGAGGCGTGCTGGGACCGTTTGGGTTGCTAGTTATAGCTGAGAAAAATCTGAAGGAACAGACGGCCGTCTATTTCTACGTCGCAAAATCTTCCGACGGCAAATTGCAGACCTTCTTCTGTCATGACGAATCCAGGTAATTAATCATCCGTAGCAAAACCCTAAATTCTCATCCCGGTAAAAAATTCTGCCTGGGTTTGAATCTTTATGCTATTTAGCCGGAAATGTTGTGGAATAGAAAATCGACACGTATATGCCGTTGATTTTATTGAAATATACGGGGACGTACAGGTCCTCGCTGGCGACTCATCTCATAGTGGGAGTCCACGGGAGCTCCGTCCCGGTTCTTGCAAACGAAACCATCTCGGTTCGAACCCTGGTAAGTCCTTGTTTAGAAAAAAATTCCCAGTTTTTTTCAGGGTAACGATGAATTCTGAGAATTAAAAGGAAATGGGCGCGATCTGGTTTTGATTTTTTTCAGGTCGACCATTCGATCGTGGAGAGCTATGCTCAGGGTGGGAGGTGGTGCATAACATCGAGGGTGTACCCGACACAGGCCCTCGATGGAGCTGCGAAACTGTTTCTGTTCAACAACGCCACGACGGCAGTGAAAGTCCAGAGCTTGAATGTATGGCAGATGGAGACTGTGTTCCTGCATCCTTACCAGCAGCTTGAACAGGAGCACCCGGTGGACTAATGATGGCGGTCGTGCGATCGATCCCCTGGGCGTGTCAGTGTCTTCTTTGTGTTGTGATAAAACCCGATTAAATTGAGGAATTTATTTTTTTGTTTGTGATGTGAGATAGTCTAGTATGGCATATGGAATTGCTTGGGTCTGGGGTGATGGAATATAATACTCATGAAATGAAACAGGCTTTATGTAAAATTCACCTTTATAACTTTTTATATATTGTAAATAATTTTAATAATAGATTTGTTTTTTATATATTGTAAATAATTTTAATAATATATTTGTTTGTTTATTTAGTAACATTGTAATAATATATTTGTTTGTTTATTAAGTAACATTTTTTTTATAGTGTTTTGTGAATAATTATTTTTGCATGTGTATATTTATTGGCAATTGGTACAATTAATTACTTTTTAATCTTAAATTTTAATTGGATGGTTAATAATTGAAAAATGCTGGGTTCATCAGCCATAATTTTGTGGTTGAGTTAATATTAATTGTTTTTAACTTAAATAAATCTTAACCAATTTAAAATATTCACAACAACTAAAAATTAAAATAACTCACTACAACATATTACTAGCACAGCAGCTAAATAGATGCTGGTGAACTCCAAAAGGTTGATAAGATGAAACGAATCCTTAAAAGAATATATTAAATTTTATTATTGAATAACTACAATTACAAGTTTGATTTATCTAATAACTCACCCTTTACTGAACTATTATGTCAATTGATAATGAATGAAGGAAGGAGAACGTTAAACTTAGCTACTGCTAACCTAAATCAAGACAACAACTGGGCTGCATATGGAGCCATTGAATAATAGTAATAAAGTTGTGAATATATAACTGAATATTATTGGGTATATAAAAAACAATCCATCTCCTATGCATACAGGAAACCAAACCAAACGTCTAACCTTACACCATCAGTATGATGTATATCCAAGTAAGACACGATCCAACGGCTTGCATGTTATTGTGGTACCCAATCCATGGATATCCAAGTAACTAAAGATTGTTGTTCAAGTTCCTCTAAAAATTAGAACATTAACTAATTAATAGAGATTAATAATAAATAATTTAATAAACTCAGGCTTAGATGATATGGATATTAATATGAATATAACTAGCACAGCTAAATTTGACCCATTCATTAAATCTGACAGGTTATATTAAATCTGACCCATTCATTTTGGAGGACAACTAAGAATATGTCAGCATCTTCAATACATAGCCATTGTAACGAACCTCATAGTTACGACAACCACTCTGTAACAGGTGCAATTTTTTTTTGTTTAAGGTGTGTGCGCGCGTGTAAAGAGGAAACAGACACACTTGACTCTACGTCGCCACCCGACGACTAATAAGACGCAACCACGATGATCACAACAAGAGAACATAAGGCGCACCACAAGTAACTGCAAGCATAAAAACGACATAGACATAAGGAAGAATCCATAACAGTAGAATTTACTATTTCTGCATAGGAAAGCAGGGCGTTTAATCTTAGTTCTCTGCTCCGGAGAGAGAGAAGGTCAGATAGGATCCTGGCCGACTGCTCAGGCAGAAACTAGTAACCCAACTACGAACAAGACGCAAGCAAGACGAACGCAGCAAGACAACATAAGGCGCACCACAAGTAACTGCAAGCTTAAAACGACACAAGGTGTTATGTACAGAACAGTCACAGACGGAAGAATCCATAGTAGTAGAGCTTACTATTTCTGCACAGAAAAGCAGGGCGTTTAATCTTAGTTCTCTGCTCCGGAGAGAGAGAAGGTCAGATAGGCTCCTGGTCGACTGCTCAGGCAGAAACTAGTAATCTCCGCTAGGTGTGTCGCAAGAGTGGAAACCCTGCCTTTAAAGGGCCCAAGACTCTTGATATGACACTGGATTCTTTACACAGGAAAAATCACCCACACAGAAATCAAAAAAAAATTGGAAAATCATGACGATCCGCGACAAAAGTAAGACCGACCAGTGTTTAAAAGACACCTCCAAGTACGCCAGTAAGTATCACACGACCGCAACCTCCATGGAAAGCGCAAGGCAGAAGGAGTCAGACAATGACCCACCCAACTCAGCAATATATAAAGGAACAAGAACCCCTCTTACTAAATCATAATAATCATTGTGCTTATTCAAGTACATCACACCACCTAAGTATATCAATAACCACTAAAATTACCTAACTTGAACATAAATCCCACGTAATTGCCTTTATATTAGGATCGCATTAAACATAACTAATGCTTACCTTCCATTATACTATAAAAAGGAAAATTCATAAAGAAATCATTTAATGCAATCATTTACTTTCCATAAATGATTACTTGCTTTATAACATAATAATCATTATTTTAATGCAATCAACTACTTTCCATAAAATTGATTTCTTTCCTTTATAACCTAAAAATCATTATTTAATGCAATCATTTACCTTCCATAAAGTGATTACTTTCCGGCAATGCAAATCTCAATGATTACTTTTCCTTATGACAAAACATTTAATGCAAGTCATTAAAACTCCATAAAACCAATCGACCTGGCATTTTAATATATCGATTTATATTTGCTTTATCAATTGCATTTTATATTGTCATTAAATAACAACAGGTCGCCATACAACAACCTTCCTTAAACATTATTACCACAGCATTTTAATATTTCATTTTATAATGGCATTATCGATTGCATTTATATTTGTCATTTAAATAACAACAGGTCGCCATACAACAACCTTCCTTAAACATTATGACTATGTGCTTTGTATCTGCATTTCATTTATAAAATGATAAAGTCAACAGGATATCACTAACTACGACAGTAGGTTATGGTGTAGTTACACAATATAGGCACCCGAATACCAAGGCCACTCCTACAATACGGAATCTGAATTACAGAGGGCAACCGAATACTTATAAAGGCGAGGATAAGATAAAAGAAAACGATAGTAATGAGGGTAATATCTATGCTGCCTAAAGGCTGTAGAAGCTTAAATAATGAAGAATCAATTTAATGATTCCACTGGTTACATAGAAAACAAGAATTTAGTAAAATATTTGGAAATTAATAGATGTTAGGAATTGTTAATAAATTCGCTCTGAAAAAAAAAATCCCTACTGACCACGAGTCTGTCTAAATCATCCCAGCAAGGATTCCCTGCAGAGTAGGGTGAGGACGGGGAGGGCGTGGGTATCAGACCACGAGCCAGGGAAAAATCCATCCCCAAAAAGACTTCAGCGCGCAGCAGGGAACAATGACAGGGAAAATTAAATGGCAGCGAATTGTAAGGTGCATTGATGACAGAAACGGTAAGTTGACAACAGAAATGGTAAACGCACAGCTGAACCGTGACAAGGAAAATTAAATGGCTGGGGATTGTAAGGTACGCCCCACCTCCAATTTCGCTGAGAATTTATTTTTCATCTTTATCACAAACCACGCTGAGAAAAACGACCCCCCCCCCAAAAAAAAGATTTAACCATCAAATCGCTGAGAGGAACCACACACGCAGAGAAGCTTTGTACAACGAACGCTGAGAGAAACATCAGTACGCAGAAGGAAAATACTTTAACAACAGAATCCCAAGGATGTTTAGCAGCACGTAGAGACTCCTTCAACCAACAGAAATGCAGAGACGTAAGGCATTAATGCAGAGAAATCGATAAAAACAACAAAAAGGACAGTCGGATTTCAAGCCAGTGCAGGAACAAAATTCTTCAACTAATTCTTAAGATAAAAAGGCTAGGACGAAGATGCCTGAACGAAGGTCCCAAACGAACGCCAGATCATCTGATCGTAGGATAAAAATGCCAACAAATGCCAGAAGATTTACATGCACAGAAATGACAGTGTACTCCATGAATTTACAGCAAAAACGTAAAACGAAATGCCCAAACGCTTTTCATCACCGCGAAACCCCAATCATAGTTCCAGTTCCAGAGTATACAGTGGTGATGATTTGCAGAGGAAAAGGGACAGATTATACGACACAGTCAAGACTGACTAACACCAAAAATAAGAAAATAGCATGGCATCTACAAGGCTTGAGGCAGAAAAGGGCCGAGCGCGATCAATGTTTTGTTCTCTCCTTTTTTTTCTCTAATGAACAGAAAATGAACTTTGTTTACGGAGGCATTAACATCAGTGACCAATTTCAATATGAGAGGTTTCTCAACAGCTATTATTTGCAATCTATTCCCCAAAACTCACAGAGTATAAATCTGTACAAGGATTCCTACCATACTTAACACATGAAAATTTTTAAATAATAAGAAAAAACAATTGCAGCAGCTATGCTTATAATCGCAGAGTAGACAAGTACGACATCCATTAAATCCAATCGCAACCCATAATTTTGATACCAGCATATTCCATAATTCATCCTATTCTACCAATAAATAAAAACAACCATACCGTGGCCTCAACGCTGTCCTCGTGTGTTGTCCATGCTCCGTGGCGCTCCTGCTCCGCACCGCTCCCGCTCGCTGACCGTAGAGACTACACCGGTACCTCCCAGCCAATCGCTAGGGGTACTCTACTTCCCCCTTAGCCCCCCGAGCCAAAGGGGCCACACAAGATCCAAAGATAAGACTAGCTTCTCAGCTCACCTCCAACGCTGAGCTACCACTCCAATACAGCTGAGAAATTCCCAACTCCTCACAAGGAAACAGTCAAGCCTCAATCCGACAGCGTAACGTTACGCTAACCGTCTTTTTTTTCTTCCTCATCTTCCCCTTCTTTTATAGAAATTTGAGACCCACCTACTTTCCTAAATCCTTATTAATTTAAGTTTTGATGACAATCCTCTAAAAATTCTCGGCCGTCCAAGTGTCACTCATCCCCCACGTTTCTCCAAAATTATTTTCTTTAAAAATATTAAAAGACTCATTTCCCTCACCCATCCATAGTCGCTCCTAAAATTACTCCTCGGTGTTCCTAGATCCCCTTACACGCTTTTAATAACTTTCCCTAAAAGAAGTTGTTATTTTAGTTCATTATAGAAAGTTCTTTAATTGTTGATTCCTTTTTGCTTTTTACCCTATGTCCCCCACTTTCCTTTAATATGTTTCCTTTATTATTAGTTTCCCTATTCCTATTATTTATTTCTCCTCTTTTTGTTTTTTTTTTAAACCCAAAAAGATAAATGCGCTTATTAATCTTTTCATTATATTTCTAAAATCCTAACTTTTATACTCCCACACTTTAATTAATTTTATTTCTTCTTTATAATTTAAAAACCATGGGTTTTAATTAATTTATCTCTCTCATTACTTTACCCCCCTTAATTTAAGAAGACTTTAACTAATACTTAGGAGGGTTTTAGTTTGCGTCCTTATGTTTATTTCTGTAGGGTCTTTTCTTAAGGCTAAACCAAATTTTATCTTAGAGATGTTTTAAATTTAGGTTTAGATTTGAACTGGACGACAATTAATTAGGGGAGTCATTTTGAGAATTTCTTAAGGCGTTAAGGTCTTAGGGTCATCTAGGTTGTCTCATCATCATCATCAATGCGACATGCCCTTCAGAACGCACTACGTGCTCCAAGGGTGCCACTCGCCCCATTTTCTTCTGTTGCGCGACGTGCCCTTTAGGATGCACCACGTGCTCCAAGGGTGCCACTCGCCAACTTGTGTTTCTTTTGCGCGACGTGCCCTTCAGGATGCACCACGTGCTCCAAGGGTGCCACTCGCCGACTTGACTGATTGGTAGACATCTATAACCGCTGGAGTCAACACTCCGCCAGGTGAACTTGTGGGAGACTAAGGGATCTAAGGAATAAGGCCCCCACCTTATTGCGCGCCCCTTAGAATCATCGTGAGCGATTGTCGCAGTCTACCCTCATGGCATCGTGGATCCTCTCGAACTAGGTAATCGTTAACCTACAGTTCGAGCCATGGCGGGAGTGCTAGTAGGCTGTGGCAGGGCTGCTGTCCACACCTCTCCCTCAACCTCTCTGGAAATCGTGTATGGCCCCTTTACTCCATATGTGAGTCTGGTCGGCAAGCTATCATCAGCCTGCATCATCAACCATTATGTTAGAACATGTCAACAACATATCATCAAATCAATAAATATCATGGTAAATAAATCAACTCAAATAGTACACTCCCTGACTCAATCTAGAGTCTAAGGGGTCCGTCGATGCCTCTGCATCCTCCAGGTCAAAAACCCTGCACACTCAAATAAACTGAGTCAGTAGCACCTGTCTACATCAAGTAGTAAAACATCATGTCATCTATCATAATGCATCATAATCAAGAATAAATGTATTAATATCAGAAAATTCCAGATCACTTGCGAGCAAGTGTCCTCAAATAATAAGTTCTCTCAGTGCGCCAGAGCGGGATGTTACATACACCTCCTCTTGGTCTAAACTTCGTCCTGAAGTTTCTCAATATAAATGCTGAAATAAAAGTACCACAGTATCATAAGTCTATTTATCAAACAAAAATGGAAACTGCTGGCGCATATCATATGCGTCCTCCTAGGTCGCCGAGTGAGGACTATAACTGTCCCACTGAACCTTGACCTGATCTACTGTTCGACGTCGTAACTGTCGAACGCGATGATCTAAAATGCGGACCGGCTCAGCCGTGAGTGCTCCCTCGTCCGATACTTGCAAGGAACTCATGTCAATCACGTGCATAGGATCACTAATATAATGTCTCAGAACAGATACATGAAAAACATCGTGCATATGCCTCAAAGAATCAAGCAAGGCTAGTCGATAGGCCATGGGCCCCTTTCTCTCCACAATCTTGAAAGGTCCCATGAACCTAGGAGAGAGTTTAGCTCTCTTTCCAAACTTGATTGAACTCTTATGCGGCTTAACTCGCAAGAAGACTCGATCGCTGACCTCGTAACTACGGTCGACTCGGTGCGCATCGGCATAACTCTTCTGTTGATCCTGCGCTTCTTTAATCCTTTGTCTTATGGTTTGCATTTGCTCTTCCATTTCTTGGATCGCTTCTGGTCCCACCAAGACCCTATCCTCAAGTCGATCCCAACTCAAGGGCGTCTGACACGGTCGCCCATAAAGAAACTCAAAAGGCGCCATCTTAATGGTGCTCTGGTAACTGTTGTTATAAGCGAACTCTACTAGAGGAAAGAATTCCTCCCAATGTTTTTGTTGGTCAATCACGTACATGCACAACATGTCTTCCAAGGTTTGATTCGTTCATTCGGTCTGTCCGTCAGTCTCTGGGTGATACGCAGTACTAACGTTAAGTTGAGTTCCCAAGGCCTCTTGGAAACTCGTCCAAAATCGTCCAGTAAACACCGATCCTCGATCGGATATAATCTTCTTAGGCACGCCATGCAGCCTCACAATCTCACTGATGAAAATTCTCGGTATGTCAGGTGCCTGATATGTCGTACGCACAGGAATAAAGTGAGCACTCTTCGTCAGAGTGTCTACTACTACAAAAATCGAGTCGTGTCTCCTTTCTGTCAGTGGCAATCCAACAATAAAATCCATCGATATAACTTCCCATTTCGATTCCAGAAAGGTATGTGGTTGAATTAATCCTGCCGGGTGTCTATGTTCAGCCTTTACCTGCTGACACTCGAGACATCTAGCCACAAAGTTGACTATGTCAGCCTTCATTCCCTTCCAGAAGAATAAGGGTTTAAGGTCTCTCCTCATCTTCGTGACTCGTGGGTGAGCCATGTAAACTGCTCTATGAGCCTCGCTCAGGATCAACATCCTCAACTCGTCGTTTAGCGGTACGTAAATCCAACCTCTAAACCTCAATAACCCATCGCTATCAAAAAAAAATCCCTCATATCGTGGTACCATCATTGTGTTTTGTCCGATAAAATCCTCGTCTTCTTTGTACCAGTCATCGTCATGTTGTAAAGTGAGAATCTTCTCATGTAGATTCGTCTGAAGAGGTAACACCAAAAAGATGCGTGGCCTCCGACTCAAAGCATCCGCCACTCGGTTCACTGTTCCCTTTATGTAAGTAATCTCAAAGTCATACTCGCTAAGCAATTCTGACCAACGTTGTTGTCGGGCGTTCAGGTCGCTTTGCATAAAAATGTGTTGTAGTCCACAGTGATCAGTCTTTAATTCAAATTTTCGTCCAACAAGGTAGTGTCTCCAAACCTTCAAGGCATATACAATCGCTAATAACTCCAAATCGTGTGTCGCGTAGTTCTCCTCATGCCTTCTTAGTTTCCTGGAAATGTAAGCAATCACTCGTCCATCTTGCATCAAGACTCTGCCTAAACCTTCCTTGGATGTGTCAGTGCATACCAAGAAGTCTGCATCCATGTCAGGGACCTTTAGTATCGACATTGTTGTCAACAACTCTTTAAGCCTACGAAACGCTTCCACGCATTTCTCAGTCCAAACAAACTTCTTTCTTTTCTTCTGCAATTCCGTGATCGGATTTGCTATCTTTGAAAATCCTTCGACAAACCGTCGATAGTATCCTGCTAAACCCATAAAACTATGCACTTCTGTGACATTCGTCGGCGCAAGCCATTCCATAATAGCCTCAACCTTGGCTGGATCCACGACGATGCCTTTGCCGGAGATGACATGCCCTAAGTAGTGAATCCTCGATTGATAAAAAGAGCATTTGGACAACTTCCCATACAATTTGTGTTCTCGCAAACACTGTAGTACCAAGCGCAAGTGCTCGTCATGCTCCTCCGTCATCCGAGAGTAGATTAAAATATCGTCAATGAATACTTGGACGAACTTGTCCAAGTACTCGTGGAACACCCCGTTCATCAAGCTCATGAATACCCCTGGGGCGTTTGTCAATCCAAAAGGTAAAACAGTAAACTCGTAATGTCCAAATATTGTCTTAAAAGCGGTCTTAGGGACGTCATCCTCCTTGATCCGTAACTGGTGATACCCTGATCGCAAATCGATCTTGGAGAACACTATCGCACCCTTCATTTGATCGAACAGATCATCAATTCTTGGTAAGGGATATTGATTCTTGATCGTAGCCTTGTTCAGTTGATGGTAGTCAATGCAAAGCCTCCACGATCTATCCTTCTTCCGAATGAAAATAACTGGTGCACCCCACAGTGACACACTAGGGCGTATCAGTCCCAGGTCTAACAACTCCTTTAGTTGCATTTTCAGCTCTTGCAACTCCGGGGTCGACATCCAATAAGGCGTTCTCGCTATCGGTTCAGTCCCCGGTTTCAGGTCTATGGTAAACTCCAATTCTCTCTCTGGCGGCATCCCAAGTAACTCCTCTGGAAACACATCCACAAACTCCTTCACCACCGGGAGGTGTTCTAGACCTTCCGCTACTCCCTTTTCATTTAGCGCAAGGATCGCATACAGCTTGCACCCCTTGCGCATACTCTTCCGTAACTGTAAGGAAGAGACGAACCTCAGGGATACTCCTTGGTTCCATCCTACAATCACACATCTCTGTCCTTCATCATCTACCAAGTTCAACCATTTTGTCTTACAGTTGAGTATCACCTCGTGCAATTCCAACCAATCCATACCAATCACGATGTCATAAGATCCTAAGATCATGACGTACAAGTTGACCCTTGTGTCAAACTCTCCCAGGTTAAGGGCACATCCCGTAACCTTTCCTCCAACCTTCTGTTTGGCTCCCGAAACCATCTCCACGAAGCTAAACTCGTCCTGTTTGACTGCCTTTACCTTAATCCTTTTTAGCACTGCACCAGAAATGAAACTCTCAGTAGTACCAAGGTCTATAAAAATACTAAGGGTCTAGTCAGCGACAGTACTTGTCGTCTCGAGTAGAGTCGACTGGTGCTCTGCCTAGCGGTTATTCACCGCTACGTGACTTCGATGGGCCTTGCCCATATCTCCCACTGTAGTGGGTCCGGCTGATCCGGATGCTCTGGTCCTCTCCACAGGACAGTCGCACTGGTAGTGTGGCTCCCCACACGTCCAAGACCCCTTCTTCGGCCCAGTAGTCCTAGTACCCGAAGTAGAGGATGACAGCCCACTGGCCTGGAAACCTAGTCTGTTCTGCTGAACAGGCCTAAAATGCTGTTGCTGCAGGGGACACTGTTGCTGGTGCTGTGGTCCTCGATAAGGTGTCCGATGCTGAGGCGGCTGTCGTTGAGGTGTAGTGAACGTGGATCTCCTCTGGAAGCCGCGATATCCTGACATATGTCTCGCTGGTGTCTGGTGCTGCGACGTTCCAGATGACCCCTGCCCTGCTGGTCTCATTGGAGTCTTGGTCTAACCCCTGCTGATAAGATCCTCCTCTGCTATGAGGGCCTTTTGGACAGGTTCGTGCAAGGTTTGAGGCATCAAGATCCTAACCTTCGCATGCAGGCTATCATTAAGGCCAAACATGAACTGGTTGACCTTGAGCTTCTCAGTGTTCAGGTGCGAAGCATACCGAAGAAACTCCATAAAATGCGCCTCGTACTTGGGCACTGTACGACCTCCCTGTCATAATGCGTTGAACTCATTGAGATGGTGCTCAATGAATTTCTATGAAAGATACCTCTCTCGGAACCGTTCCTCGAACAGTTACCATGACACGTCTTCGACGGCCATGTTTAGTTGCGGTAGGAGCGTCTTCCACCATAGAAGAGCGCTCCCCTTATGTTGAAAGAACACCATGCGGACCTTCATGTTGGAGGTATAATCGCGAAGTGCAAAGCACATCGCCATATTCTCCAACCATGCCTTGGCAGCTGCGCCATCCGGGGCACCAAAGAACTCGGGAAATTTAACCTTCTCGAGTTCACAGTGAATGCTACCTGTAACGGTCGGTGCACGCGGTGGAACCTCAGCAGGTGCCGGTGCCCTGGCCTCATCTCTATCCAATCGGCTGATCAACGCCTCGGACATGCGCTGAAAGGATCTCATCATCCCCACGACATCGCCAAATGCGATCTTCTCCTATCCGAGAACCTGCTCGCCTCCATGGGGGTTAGACCCCTCCGACATGGATGCTACTGAAGGCATCACGCCTCCTCCCCTAGCACACCGTCGTCTGCCTCCGCGGCGTCCTCTAACCATGATTACCTGCATGCACACAATCAACTCGATCAACAACATTATAATCAAATCTAATCATGTCAACGAAATCCATAGCGAATCCCAAGTCACGGGTCGAACCGGCTCTGATACCATATGTAACGAACCTCATAGTTACGACAACCACTCTGTAATAGGTGCAATTTTTTTTTGTTTAAGGTGTGTGCGCGTGTGTAAAGAGGAAACAGACACACTTGACTCTACGTCGCCACCCGACGACTAACAAGATGCAACCACGATGATCACAACAAGAGAACATAAGGCGCACCACAAGTAAATGCAAGCATAAAAACAACATAGATATAAGGAAGAATCCATAACAGTTGAATTTACTATTTCTGCACAGGAAAGCAGGGTGTTTAATATTAGTCCTCTGCTCCGGAGAGAGAGAAGGTCAGATAGGCTCCTGGCCGACTGCTCAGGCAGAAACTAGTAACCCGACTACGAACAAGACGCAAGCAAGATGAACGCAACAAGACAACATAAGGCGCACCACAAGTAACTGCAAGCTTAAAATGACACAAGGTGTTATGTACAGAACAATCACAGATGGAAGAATCCATAGTAGTAGAGCTTACTATTTCTGCACAGAAAAGCAGGGCGTTTAATCTTAGTTCTCTGCTCCGGAGAGAGAGAAGGTCAGATAGGCTCCTGGTCGACTGCTCAGGCAGAAACTAGTAATCTCCGCTAGGTGTGTCGCAAGAGTGGAAACCCTACCTTTAAAGGGCCCGAGACTCTTGATACGGAACTAGATTCTTTACACAGGAAAAATCACCCACACAGAAATAAAAAAAAAATTGGAAAATCACTACGATCCGCGACAAAAGTAAGACCGACCAGTATTTAAAAGACACCTCCAAGTACACCAGTAAGTATCACACGACCACAACCTCCATGGAAGGCGCAAGGCAGAAGGAGTCAGACAACGACCCACCCATCTCAGCATTATATAAAGGAACAAGAACCTCTCTTACTAAATCATAATAATTGTTGTGCTTATTCAAGTACATCACACCACCTAAGTATATCAATAACCACTAAAATTACCTAACTTGAACATAAATCCCACGTAATTGCCTTTATATTAGGATCGCATTAAACATAACTAATGCTTACCTTCCATTATACTATAAAAAGGGAAATTCATAAAGAAATCATTTAATGCAATAATTTACTTTCCATAAATGATTACTTGCTTTATAACATAATAATCATTATTTTAATGCAATCAACTACTTTCCATAAAATTTATTTCTTTCCTTTATAACCTAAAAATCATTATTTAATGCAATCATTTACCTTCCATAAAATGATTACTTTCCGTCAATGCAAATCTCAATGATTACTTTTCCTTATGACAAAACATTTAATGCAAGTCATTAAAACTCCATAAAACCAATCGACCTGGCATTTTAATATATCGATTTATATTTTCTTTATCAATTGCATTTTATATTGTCATTAAATAACAACAGGTTGCCATACAACAACCTTCCTTAAACATTATTACCACAACATTTTAATATTTCATTTTATAATGACATTATCGATTGCGTTTATATTTGTCATTTAAATAACAACAGGTCGCCATACAACAACCTTCCTTAAACATTATGACTCTGCGCTTTGTATCTGCATTTCATTTATAAAATGATAAAGTCAACAGGATATCACTAACTACGACAATAGGTTATGGTGTAGTTACACAATATAGGCGCCCGAATACCAAGGCCACTCCTACAATACGGAATCCGAATTACAGAGGGCAACCGAATACTTATAAAGGAAAGGATAAGATAAAAGAAAATGATAGTAATGAGGGTAATATCTACGCTGCCTAAAGGCTGTACAAGCTTAAATAATGAAGAATCGATTTAATGATTCCGCTGGTTACATAGAAAACAAGAATTTAGTAAAATATCTGGAAATTAATGGATGTCAGGAATTGTTAATAAATTCGCTCTGAAAAACAAAACCGCTATTGACCACGAGTCTGTCTAAATCATCCCATCAAGGATTCACTGCAGAGTAGGGTGAGGAAGGGGAGGGCATGGGTATCAGACCATGAGTCAGGGAAAAATCCATCCCCAAAAAGACTTCAACGTGTAGTAGGGAACAGTGACAGGGAAAATTAAATGGCAGCGAATTGTAAGGTGTGTTAATGACAGAAACGGTAAGTTGACAACATAAATGGTAAACGTGCAGCTGAACCATGACAGGGAAAATTAAATTGCTGGGGATTGTAAGGTACGCCCCAACTCCAATTTTTTTGAGAATTTATTTTTCATCTTTATCACAAACCACGCTGAGAAAAATGACCCCCCAAAAAAAATATTTAACCATCAAATCGCTGAGAGGAACCACACACGCAGAGAAGCTTTGTACAACGAACGCTGAGAGAAACATCAGTACGCAGAAGGAAAATAGTTTAACAACAGAATCCCAGGGATGTTTAGCATCACGCAGAGACTCATTCAACCTACAGAAATGCAAAGACGTAAGGCAGTAATGCAGAGAAATCGATAAAAACAACAAAAAGGACAGTCAGATTTCAAGCCAGTGCAGGAAAGGAATTCTTCAACTAATTCTTAAGATAAAAAGGCCAGGATGAAGATGCCTGAACGAAGGGCCCAAATGAACGCCAGATCATCTGATCGTAGGATAAAAATTGCCAACAAATGCCAGAAGATTTACATGCATAGAAATGACAGTGTACCCCACAAATTTACAGCAAAATTGTAAAACGAAATGCCCAAACGCTTTTCATCACCGCGAAACCCCAATCATAGTTCCAGTTCTAGACTATACAGTGGTGATGATTTGCAGAGGAAAAGGGACAGATTATATGACACAGTCAAGACTGACTAACACAAAAAATAAGAAAATAGCATGGCATCTACAAGGCTTGACGTAGAAAAGGGCCGAGCGCAATCAATGTTTTGTTCTCTCCTTTTTTTTCTCTAATGAACAGAAAATAAACTTTGTTTATGGAGGCATTAACATCAATGACCAATTTCAATATGAGAGGTTTCTCAACAACTATTACTTGCAATCTATTCCCCAAAACCCACCGACCGTAGAGACTACACCGGTACCTCCCAGCCAATCGCTAGGGGTTCTTTGCTTCCCCCTTAGCCCCCCGAGACGCAAAGGGGCCACACAAGATCCTGAGATAAGACTAGCTTCTCAACTCGCCTCCAAGGCTGAGCTACCACTCCAATACAGCTGAGAAATTCCCAACCCCTCACAAGGAAACAGTCAAGCCTCAATCGGGCAGCGTAACGTTACGCTAACCGTCTTTTTTTTCTTCCTCATCTTCCCCTTCTTTTATAGAAATTTGAGACCCACCTACTTTCCTAAATCCTTATTAATTTAAGTTTTAATGAAAATCCTCTAAAAATTATCTGCCGTCCAAGTGTCACTCATCCCCCATGTTTCTCCAAAATTATTTTCTTTAAAAATATTAAAAGACTCATTTCCCTCACCCACCTATAGTCTCTCCTAAAATTACTCCTCGGTGTTCCTAGATCCCCTTACACGCTTTTAATAACTTTCCCTAAAAGAAGTTGTTATTTTAGTTCATTATAGAAAGTTCTTTAATTGCTGATTCCTTTTTGCTTTTTACCCTATGTCCCCCACTTTCCTTTAATATGTTTCCTTTATTATTAGTTTCCCTATTCCTATTATTTATTTCTCCTCTTTTCTTTTTTTTTAAACCCAAAAAGATAAATGTGCTTATTAATCTTTTCATTATATTTCTAAAATCCTAACTTTTATACTCCCACACTTTAATTAATTTTATTTCTTCTTTATAATTTAAAAACCATGGGTTTCAATTAATTTATCTCCCTCATTACTTTACCCCCCTTTAATTTAAGAAGACTTGAACTAATACTTAGGAGGGTTTTAGTTTGCGTCCTTATGTTGATTTCTGTAGGGTCTTTTCTTAAGGCTAAACCAAATTTTATCTTAGAGATGTTCTAAATTTAGGTTTAGATTTGAACTGGGCGACAATTAATTAGGGGAGTCGTTTTGAGAATATCTTAAGGCGTTAAGGTCTTAGGGTCATCTAGGTTGTCTCATCATCATCATCAATGCGATGTGCCCTTTAGGACGCACTACGTGCTCCAAGGGTGTCACTCGCTCCGTTTGCTTGTGTTGCGCAACGTGCCCTTCGGGATGCACCACGTGCTCCAAGGGTGCCACTCGCCAACTTGTGTTTCTTTTGCATGATGTGCCCTTCAGGATGCACCACGTGCTCCAAGGGTGCCACTTGCCGACTTAACTGATTGGTAGAAATATATAACCCCTGGAGTTAGCACTCTGCCAGGTGAACTTGTGGGAGACTAAGGGCTCTAAGGAATAAGGCCCCCACCTTATTGCGCGCCCCTTAGAATCATCATGAGCGACTGTCGCAGTCTGCCCTCACGGCATCGTGGATCCTCTCGAACTAGGTAATTGTTAACCTACAGTTCGAGCCACGGCGGGAGTGCTAGTAGGTTGTGGCAGGGCTGCTGTCCACACCTCTCCCTCAACCTCTCTGGAAATCGTGTGTGGCCCCTTTACTCCATATGTGAGTCTGGTCGGCAAGCTATCGTCAGCCTGCATCATCAACCATTATGTCAGAACATGTCAACAACATATCATCAAATCAATAAATATCATGGTAAATAAATCAACTCAAATAGTACACTCCCTGACTCAATCTGGAGTCCAAGGGGTCCGTCGATGCCTCTGCATCCTCCAGGTCAAAAACCCTGCACACTCAAATAAACTGAGTCAGTAGCACATGTCTACATCAAGTAGTAAAACATCATGTCGTCTATCATAACGCATCACAATCAAGCATAAATGTATTAATATCAGAAAAGTCCAGATCACTTGCGAGCAAGTGTCCTCAAATAATAAGTTCTCTCAGTGCGCGAGAGCGGGATGTTACAGCCATAAAATTAGGGTTTAAGGTTAAATAATGTTAAAAGATCATTAATTGTGCCCATTATCAATAGGTATACGCCTTTCGTCTTAAATATGATAATGCATTTGGATTCTCTTACCTACTCTCCTGGCCAGGTATAGGAGAGGAGAAAAAGTAGGGTGCAACAATATGAAATCATTTACTCCATTCCTGTATGTATCTACAAGCACCTGATGATCCACTCTATAAACTATCTTTAGCTGAGCAAAATACCAGGTAACATCTCTGAATCGGTGCTCCAAAGTGTGCTATGTTGTTTTCAAAACCAGAGTCATTTTGTTGAGCATTCATGATAGATCACTTGAAAATAGGTTGCAATTGGAGAGTGGCCTGCACAGAGAAAAAAGAAAAGATCTGTAGTTGGAGGGTGGCCTGCATAGCACAGAGAAAAACTAAAATATTAGTAGTATTGATTGAAACTGAGCCGATGAATCGAAAAAGCGCGTTGCACATTAAAAGTGGAACGCCACAAAAAAGAGATCATAAAATAAAACCTATGCATGCCAACATAAAGGGGAATGCGAATACGTGGCATCTGGTAGTCCTATCCGTGGCGCTCGCGCTCACATGTAAAGCGCCTCTAAAAAACTAACATCCCTATATATTAACATTAACCGACTAAAATGAATATCTTGTAATGATTATCTTGGAAAAGACAAATCCCTATATATTAAGAGACTAAAATGATTAGTTATATTGCATAGCTCTAGAGTAATAGAGAATCACTAAATCTACATTACATTGGTCATTGCTATATCTTATCACATAATTGTTTTTTGAAATCCATTCATTAATATATATATATATATATATATATATATATATATATATATATTAATTAATGAATGAATGGAGGAAGAAAATTGACTTAGAATAGATTTTCATAAAAATTATCTCTATAGTGATTTTAATGGTGAAATTTGTACAAAGAACATATTAAAAAGAGAAGAATTAATATTTATATTCAATTTTATTTAAAAGTTACAAGAAAAATGTCAAATTTGTCAAAAACACATAATAGATAGTAAAAATTGAGATTCATAATTCAAAATCCTTATCTTCCTTGTAAGTATTTTTCTAAGATCATTGAGTTTTCTATCAAATGACTAACTATAATAAAAATAAAGAATAAAACCCTTAATAGTTACTTAAAAAACAATAAAACAAATACAACCTCAATTCAAAGCCCCTTTCCTTTTGATATTTTCAAGTTAGTGGAAAATATTTTTGATTCTTCACATCAAATTTGAAATTTTAAAGTGGTAAGAGAGAACAAACAATTCCATGTAAGTAAAAGAATACAAGTTATTTCCTTTGAAATTTGTCATAAAAATTATTGTAGATTCCTTGGCCAATGTGTGAGTGTATTCCAATGTTATTTCAATTGAAATCACCTTGCTTCACATCTCTAAACCATTGAATACAAAATAATAAGAGATCTATTCTCACACAAATGTTTAAATATATTAGGGTTATTCTTAGCTAAAAATGCATAAGTGTAAATTGTAAAAGGGAAATTGAGATCCATTCATATATAGATCAAGAGATATGGAAAAAGTGACCTAAACTTTGAGATGTTCTATATGTTATGAAGGCCTTTTGAGGAAAACTTCTACAATATATTGGGAAGAACAAAGCTAGACTTACACATTCAAACCCTTGGAACATGCACCCAAATGAAAAGTGATTCAAAGCGGCTAATGCAGGAAAAAGACAATTGGACCGGTGGAACTAAGATGAGAGAGGGAGAATAATATGGAAGGAAAATAACATTTCTACACCCATGTTATTATATGATTGGTGGACTAGTAGTGTATGCACCCACGGTAGACTCTCTTTAGACTCTCTCTTTAGATTCTTTAAGCTCTTGGGATCGTTTTGCAAATTATGAAACCGAGGTGAAAAAGGAAACATAATATCTTACCAACATTGGATAGCTTTGCAAATTATGAAACCGAGGTGGAAAAATAAATATAACAGTTTACCAAAGTTTCCTTCAATATCAAGGAAAGGAATGAACTTAGTCCAAGGTGTAATGAGAACAATAGTGGAGTGCACATTCTCCAAGATGAAATTATGGAACATGACAACAAGGAAATATGAGACGTACATGATTTATTTCTAGCTCATAACTGATAGCATAACCCTAAACCCTAGACTCAATTCATTGATAAACTCAAACTTTCCCTTGTGCGATCATGTAAAAGCATGAGAACTAAAGCCAAAGCACAAAATAGATTGTAGACACATAAGGATATGCAAACCCAAAAGTAACATAAGTAACTTGACAAACCCACATTGAAAGAGCTCGGTAAGGTTACCAACATGAAAATTTTGGGATGTTGTGCTTCTATCTACAATGCCCATTTGCTCAAGATGGATCCAAAACATGCAACATTTGAGGTGTGCATTTGTGTAATAATCTATCTCCAACCTAGGAACATCACCGTGATGTCATCCCTAAGAATACTATGCATATTATAATGTGAGAGATTCCATGCACCATAATGTGAGAGATTTCATGCACCATAGGATATGAGTACATGGATGTCCAAGACCATGGTTGCAATTAAATGAGAAAATTGGAGTCAAGAGGAGAGAAACCGAAGAAGATCGATGGTTAATATAATCATGATGATGTGCCATTTTCTAATTGGTTTTTTAGATGAAAGATGAGAAGTGATTTCTCAATATAAAAGACTATCAATATAAATCAACATAATTAGTCACTAGGGGTAAATTCATGGAGCTCGGTAACACTTTCGTGACAATCTGATCTCCAAAATTCCGAAAAACATTGTTTCGGCCAAAAGATATTTTTTTCGGACGAACTAATTTTCGACCGAACTATGGGACATCAAATCGAACGGTACAGTGACAGTGCCCTCGATTTTCATGTAGAAATTTAGTCGGACATATTTTTTCCATCCGACAATATCTTTTCGGCCCAAAGATATTCAGGCTGAAAACATCTTTTGGTCAAACTATTCTTTTGGCTGAAACACGACTTATATATTATCCGTACATCGAAAATGTAACATTTTTCTCGACTGTGACTGTGAGTGACTAAGTGGTGTTGTGTGAGGGACTGGGTGTTTTTTCTCGACTGTGAGCATGGACGTGGTGTTGGTGTTGGTGGATGGTCCTTCGGGCGGTTGTGATGTCGTGTTGGTGGGTGCTCCTTCGGGCGGGCGAGCCAAGCTTTAGGTAAGCTCAAAATTCAGTTTTTATTTTTATTTAAATTTTGTTTTATAATTTAAATTTTAAGTTAAATTTCGGCTCCTGTAGCCAAGCACGGATGTGGTTTTAGCGCGGAAGTGTTGTCGTGTTGGTGTTGGTCGGTGCTCCTTCATGCGGTTGTGTTTTCGTGTTGGTGGGTGCTCCTTCAGGTGGGCGGGTTGAGCTTCAGATAAGATAAAAATTCCCACTGTCATATTTTTGTTTTAATTTTAAGTTAAATTTATGCCCCTATAGCCAAGTTGTGGGCACGAACGTGCTGTCGTGTTGGTGTTGGTGGGGGATCCTTCGTGCAATTGTGTTGTCATGTTGGTGGGTGCTCCTTCGGACGGGCGGGCCGAGCTTCAGTTAAGCTCAAAATTCCCACTGTAATATTTTAGTTTTAATTTTAATATTTATTTTTTTTTTAATTTAATTTTAAGTTAAATTTCGGCCCTTGTAGCCAAGCCATGGGCACGCCAATGGATTGGCCATAGGGCTGGGTCCCCGTGGCCAACTCACAATCCATTGGACCGTGACTTGGCCATGGGGGGCCAACTCTGTGGCACAATTCAACATTTTTAATATTTGATATACTGCCATTTTGATATACAATTATTTTGAAAACAATTTTTGGAATAGTGTCTATGATATATTTTCATTTGATATAGTGTCATTTTGAAAACAGTTTTAATATTTGTTTAGTCGTATTCTATTTTTGTATAACATAGGATACGTTCTGTCAGTTAAAATGTCAATAAGTTTCTAGAGTTTTCTAAATCCATAATTCTTCACTTCTACCATTATTTTTAGCTTCTTTGTATGCCCCTTTCAAAATATCACCAGTTTTGCAAAGTCTTAGAATTAGAAATAATGACCTGCTTTAGATAAAAACAATATTATTATTAAATATTTAACTTTTAACTCACTATAATATTTATCATATTTATCGAGAAGATCCTATGCAGTATCCCAACCAACCATCATATATTATACACTATAACAAGTAAACTATGAATGCTGGAAAATGTGGAAATATGGAAAATATATTGAATTATCGAATTTAAAAAAAAAAACATCCTAGAAAAGCATTTTCTAGATCACAAAGATAATGTAAGAATATCAACTAAACTACTCCATTAGCATCATTGTAGACATTACCATTTGGAACAATTAATTTTGTGACAATTAAGACTCACGCAATTGCAACTTCTTCAAAATATATATGCCATTAAAACTCACATTACTATTTGTAGAAATAGGCTTCATTACCACCATAAATTTTGTGACAATTAAAAATCACTCAATTGCATATTCTTAAAAATATATATCCCATTAAAACTCACATTACTATGTTTAGAATAGGTTATGATGCACTTACATTTGAAATTATTGTCATGATTGCTCTCAATCAACATGAATTTCCACCTTATAGGACTATATTTTATCCAGATTTCTAACTCCAACAAAGCCTCACAAATATTACATTTGCTCCACCTCATCTTAATATAACTTAATATTGAAGACAATTTAAAAATTACTTGTTTATATATTCAAATTATACACACAAACAATAAATTTATAAACAATATTGTAATGTACCTCAAATTCACCATAAGAAAATAAAAAAAATAAAAAAAAGCTATGACATAATTCAATTTCGTTTAAGCTTAGAATTTAAGCGAAGGTAAGATTCATTTCAGTCCATAATGACATTATTACACCAGTCTAGTTTACTTCAAATAGAAAATCTTATAAGGATAAATTCTTTCCATAATTCTATCACTTCCCTTAACTCTCAAACTACTCCAACATACTTATATGTATATAGTTAATATATAAACTTAGGTCAAAGGAACCTTTGAGGTTCAGAGAGATAAAGCTCAGGTGGGAACACAACTATCTTTAGATCAGTTGGAGAAAGGATCTGGGTGCATAGAATTTAACCTCTGGGAGGTCACGCAAGAGAGCAACTAAAATGAATGGTGGAGACACTTCGGGGAGAAGTGCCTAAATTACGAGAGTTGTTGGATCTTACATAGAAGGGAGGAGATTAAGGCCGAGTGTCTTCTGACACTCTAAGGCTAAGAATTTCTCTATTTCGGTGTTCGGGGTTTTGAGCAGCAAGTGATTTTGGAGTCACTCCATTGTGAACTCCCGGTTCGTGAATCGTGCCAGCCGTTGGATCTGGAGCGCAGTGGCCTAAGAGCCGCTGGATCAAGGATACGTGCACAGGGTTCAGTCCCTAAGAGGTGCACAGGAAAAAGGATATGGGTCGTTAGATCTAGCACCAAGGATCGATAGCCGTCAGATCTAGAAGGAGGTGCGAGGGGTTTAATCCTTGGGAAGCCACACAAAAGGGTAGAACGAACGACAGAAACTTCGAGCAAGATGTGTTGATTTTTCGTGAGTCATTGGATCCAAAAAAGGTGCGCAAGGTTTAAACCTCGTAACAGAAGAAGGAAGAGGACTCGTGAAGTCCCAAAAGCATCGGGACCGTCCATTTTGGAGGACAGTTGTCAAACATCCAAGCCTATCGGGGATTTGGACAACGAGGAAATGGGAGTGAAGACTCTCCAAAATTATCGAAAAGGAAAAAGTCAGGATTTGATCGCGACCATTGATCATCCTAAAAACATCACAACTGTTGATTGTGGCTAAAGGTCGCAGTCATCCATCGGAGGGACACGTGGTTGTTGGTCGGCGTTTTGTCACCCGGGAAACCAAAGGGCAAGACCCCTCGTTTTCGCAAGTCGTGAAATCCTGGTATACAAAACCCTGAATCAGTTTAGAGTGAATAGGTTTCGACGTTTCGACACCCGGGAAACCAAAGGGTAAGATCCCTCATTTTTTCAACTCACGAAATCTTGGTATACGAAACCCCAAATCGGTTTAGCGTGAATAAGTTTCATCATTTCGGCACCCAGGAAACTAAAGGGCAAGACCCCTCATTTTCACAAGTCGTGAAATCCCGGTTTACGAAACCCCGAATCAGTTTAGCGTGAATAGGTTTCAGCGTTTTGACACCCGGGAAACCAAAGGGCAAGACCCCTCGTCTTCGCAAGTTGCGAAATCTCAGTATACGAAACCCCGAATCGGTTTAGCGTGAATAAGTTTCGGCGTTTTGGCACCCGGGAAACCAAAGGGCAAGACCCCTCGTTTTCACAAGTCGCGAAATCCCGGTACATGAAACCCCGATGCGCTCTATGGATGAGCCCTAGGTCACAAGACAAGGTCATGTGGTAGAAAGGAGGCTAAGACGCAATCCAGAACCATTAAGCCCTTTTTGGTGTTTTAGCGACTCGGAGTTGGAAGGACAAGGAGTCTGGGAGAGCTCGCATGTAGGAGTCCCGAAACCCCAAAACGCGAAAGGTGTGTGTTGGTTCAGAACAGAGAAGAGCGCCGAAAAGGGGGCGTGCACGCAGATTTTCTCAAGACCTGTGGCATAGGAAAAAGGGACCTGTGGATTCGTTCAAAGGGTTTCAGCAAGAGCCCAAAGAGCCATTTCGTCTCAAAAGAAGATCGATCCAACTCCGGATGTTGGTGCTCATCAAAGGCATACAAGGTACTCGGGTTCCAAATCGTTGCACTCTAATGCATGCCCTAGTTTTCTATTAACCGATAGGATTCTAAACCCAGGATTAGAATCGTGGTGAAAAAAGTCTCATTGAGTCACATGGTTTAGAATAATGTTATAGTTTAAGAGCTTCAAAATCTTTTGGGGTGGGAAAAAATGAACAGTCATTCTTGTTGTAGGGAATTCGCTTTAACTCTCCATTAACATCTGTACTTATTTCCACCTATAAGTAGGTACATGCCTATAGATTTCTATATATATATAACGATTCACTATCATAGGTATAGTTTCATCTTGATTCTGGTTTAATAATTGGAAAACTCAGTTATGTGCTACGGTCCTACATCTTTACCTACAGAAATGTAAACATGCAAGTATATCTACCTAACTTGGGTCTCATTCTTACACACCAGTAGTTTACACATCAAAGCATAGTTAACTCAAAGAATCCCATTTTGTTATCTACAGTTTATGCCATTAAACAATAGTCTAATTACTAAATTTTGAATAATTAAAGGTGTATGAGCTCATGGCAAGCATAACTCTTAAAAAACAATTGCACTAAAATCTGTTTAATTAGTTTAATACTTTCATATACAATAATTTATGTACTTGTCATGCCCTATACACAGTGAATTGTAATATGATCTGTTATTTCTATTCTACCTCTATCCCGAATGAAGATCTTCCATCGTTTCTACCATTCCATTCATTACAGTGTTATAGTTGTTCCTATAACAAATAAATCCTACTATGCTCCTACATTTTTTCCTATTATAGAAATGGATTATGACACGATAGATTTATCCCATAGAAGTACTTCAATATAGAATTACCATATACATATCACCAGTATAATTGATTATTTAAAACAGAGACGGAGTAGATCAACATATCTAAACCAGTTTGTGGGAGGGAAAAAGGAACAACCATGTTCCTCCCAATCATAGAATAGGCAGCCAAAAATTTCTTGCCTGATTCACCCCCTAGCCTGACCATGAATCCATGAGGGAAAATTTGGAAGACTCCTCCTCAGCAATGTCCACAATTTCAGCAGTTATTCTCTTGCCTCACACTTACTCAGCAGTGCTCATAACAGCAAGGAAAATCCATAGTCTCTTTTCTCCGCATACTTGGTAGCATCCTGCCTCCTCACATATGCTTTTTATCAATTTTGCCCAGGTCTTTTTCCCTCCCTTGGGAATTTTCACAGCTTTCTAAATCCCTGATTTTCAGGGGCTACCAATGGCCAAATCACTGATTTTCTGCTTATAACAATCATCCTAGGGGTAGTTCCTACATGTTCCCCACTCTTGGAGTCATGGTCAGCCAAATTCAACATGGTTGTTCCATTTGTCCTCCTACAATCAATATAAAATATTATGTTTTCATGCAAGTGTCATAGTCAAATAGTTAGTTGGGTCAAATCAGTTCTCTACCCAATAGTCATTTTAATTAATTACAATTATTAAATTTGAAATTCGGAATTTCCATAAATTGAAAAAAAATTCCAAATTCGAATTTACTAAAAACATAATAAATATCCAATAAATTTAAATTTCAAAAATATTTTATTTTTGGGGATATCAGATCCTTTCCCCCTTCAGTAAAACACTATCCTCAGTGTTCATTCCTTTCTCGGAACAGGGTTGGATGAGATTTCTGCAAATCTCCCTCCAACTCCCAAGTGGCCTCTTCATGACTAAAGTGCTTCCATTGCACCTTTACCTGAGCGACGACTCTGTTTCAAAGTGCTATTTCTCTCCGGTCTAGAATGCGCAGGGGTTCCACCTGGAACTCTCCTTCGGGTTCCACCTGCACCAAGTTCCAATCAATCATACGAGTAGGGTCATGAATATAATTTTTCAACAAAGAAACATGAAATACATTATGAATTCTTAGATTAGCTGGAAGTGTAAGTTGATATGCTACGGGTCCAATTCGAGCTAGTATCTCAAACGACCCACAAAACGTGGGTGCCATCTTGGCACAGTTCCCTAACTTCAGTGAGATTTTTTGGGCTTTGACCTTCAAGTAAACATGGTCTCCCACTTGAAATTCCAAGTGTCTCCTTTTTTGATGTGCATAACTCTTCTGTCTATCCTGTGCTTCTTTCAAGTTTTGTTGTACCTTTCTTACCATGTTCTCCATTTCTTGGAGCATCTCTAGTCCAACCATGATTCCGTCAGTTGGGTTATCCCAGCTAATTGGATTTGTACACTTTCTTCCATACAGTATTTCGAAAGGGCTCAACTTAGCCGAAGTTTGGTACCCATTGTTATATGCAAATTCTACCAAGTGCAGGTAGTCTTCCCACTTGCTCAGTTTTGTTCTTATGTACATTTGAAGCATATCCTCTATGATCTGGTTTGTCCTTTCGGATTGTCCATCAATTTGTGGATGATATCTCGTACTAAATTTCAAGTTAGTGTTTAGTCCTGCAAACAATTCCTTCCAAAAAGAGGATGTAAATTTTACATCTCTATCTAAAACAACCATTTTAGGAATACCATGCAGTCTAAAAACTTCTTTCATGAATATTTCAACAATGTTTATAGCTTTCAAAGTAGACTTTATAGGAATAAAGTGTGTAGACTTACTGAGTTTATCGATTACAACCATGATAGAATCATTATGTTTCTGAGTTTTAGGCAAACCTGTTATAAATTATAGTGATATAGTCTCCCATTTCCATTCTGGTACTGGTAATGGTTGTAATAGATCGGTTGGGTGCTGGTGCTCGGCCTTAACCTGCTGACAATCTTGGCACCTAGCCAAGTACTTTGTTGTTTCACCCTTCATGTTAGGCCAATAAAATAGTTTTTTGAGTGTTGTTATTGTTTTCTGGTAACCTAGAAGGCCGGAATACAGTTTCTTATGCACTTCGTCTAAAACAATTAATTTTAATTCTGTTGAATCTGGTATGTAAAGTCTTTTTTTTAAATCGTAATAGTCCCTTCTTATCGATACTTAGATCTAGTTTATCTGAGTTTTCAATACTGTTTCGAAATTATGCCATCACCTTCGTGTAATTTCCATCGTTAATACTTGTCGTCCTTATTATTTGTTCCAGATCGCTTTCTGCCCTGCTAATATTTATCTCAAATAACCCATGGACTCTTCTTCTTAAAGTGTCTGCTACTTTATTTTCCTTACCCTTGATATGTTTGACCTTGAAGTCAAATTCGCTCAAGAAGGCTAGCCACCTTGCTTGTCCTACATTAAGGTCTGGTTGGTTAAACAGATATTTCACCCTGCTATTATCCGTCAATAGTAGGAATTTTCTTCCCATTATATAGTGTCACCACATTTTTAAGGCATTTATTACTGCTTCCAATTCTATGTCATGAGTGACATAATTTTGCTTGTGTTCTTCTAATTTCTGGGACTCGTAACAAACCACAATGTCTTTCTTTTGTAATGACGTGATAGGGTAGGATATCTTGGAAAACCCTTCTATAAATCTGCGATAATATCTGGTGATTCCCATGAATGACCGGATGTTTGCCACATCCTTAGGTACTAGCCATTCCATAATGGTATGACTACAAACTCATAGTGTCCATATCTTGTTCAAAAAGTTGTTTTGTTTATGCTCTCATCCTTTATCCTAACTTGATGATAACCAGATCATAAATCCAATTTTGAAAAGATCTTGGCCCCACCAACTTGATCGAACAGATCATTTATCCTTGGTAAGGGGTATTTGTTCTTAATGGTCATTTTGTTCAGTTGTCTATAATCGATACATAGTCTTAGAGTACCGTCTTTCTTTTTCACAAAGAGGACCGGTGCTCCCCATGGCGAGACACTCAGTATGATATGCTCTTTGTCCAACAATTCCTGTAATTGTATTTTTAATTCTGTCAGTTCTAGTAGACTCATTCGGTAGGGTGATTTTGAGATAGGGGTTGATCCAGGTAGGAAGTTTATGGAGAAATCTATTTCCCTTCTAGGAGGTAATTCTGGTATCTCATCCACAAACATGTCTCTGAACTCGCGTAGGACAACAAAGTCTTCTAACTTGGGCCTATCGTCTTTTTCTAATAGATTCGTCACTTGGATGGAATAAACTTGACATCCCTTTCTAATACATTTCTTGAGTTGCATCGCTGAAACTTGTCTGAATGATACAGGTTTTGGTATGCCTTGGGTTGTTCTAATAGTGCCAAAATTATCTTTATAACTAAGTAACTTTGTATAACAGTCTAGTACTTCTTTGTGTTGTTCCAACCAATCCATCCTGATAATCATATCATAATATCCTAGTGGTAGGATGTTCAGATTGGTCCTTATCTTTTGACCATCTAAGTTGAACTCAAGATCATAAATAAAGTCAACTACTTTCCTTTTAGTGCCTGTTGCTAGTTGTACAAGCCATGATTTTGCGTGCTTCACTTTCTTAAGTTTATTCAACTCTTCTACATCGGGAGTAATATAACTTAACGTAGCTCTAGGGTGAATTAAAATAGAAATTAGAGTGTCATTCATTTTACCTTCGATTTATACCACTAAGGACTGATGGTCATCTTGTCGACCATCTATGGCTGCATTTATCTGATGCATACTTCTGCCCACGTCTCCCACTATCGAGGCTTCCTACAAATTGTGAACAACAATTTTGTTTGTTGTAATTAAATGTGGATAGTTCCTCCTTAGATGAGGCTCTCCGCATTCCCAACAATTTAATGGCTCGCAGGAGTCGTCCCCAAAATTATTCATTCCCAGGTTTACCGGTTTACTGCTACTTTGCATATTCGGATGATTAGAGTGAAAATCATTCCTTGGGAAACTTTTTGTTGCATTCTGATAAGGAGTTGGCTAGTATCCCTTCTTCTGCTGGTTCATTTGATCTTTCTTCTTATCCTTCCAGGTCTTGGGAAAATCTATTCATTGTCATAGCACATTCATGCTTTTCTGAATACCTCACTCAAGGATTTGGGGATGTCAAACTCAGTTCTGTCCTGGTAGGCCTGTGGTAAACAACTTAAGAATCACTGGATTTTTACCTTATCCTCCTGGACGTATGGTACGAACCTTAGTAGTTCCATAAATTTATTTATAAGGTCCTCCATCGTCATCTATCCGATTTGTAACTTGTAAAATTATTTCATCTTCCTTTCATAACATATTTTAAAAAGGTATTGTTTCTTGAAATACTTCTTAAAGTCGGACCATTCCAATTGTCTCCTTTTTTTGTTTTTGGTTCAGAATTCTTGGAGGCCCTTTTGCTGACTTCTTTGTCATGGTTATCGTCTTTTGGGATTTTCTTGGTTACTATACTACGCAACAGGACTTCATTTATCTCTTGTTTTTCCTGCTGTGCTTTCTTCAATTTTTCATTGTCAACCTTGAAAACCTGTAGTTCAACAATAAGATTACTCATTGTTTCCAACACCTCTGTGGGTGAGCTTCCATCACTGTTATGTCTTGGATCTCCCGAAGGTCCTTGTTGTGGATTTCCTGCCATCCTGATTTTTGCACCCTCCTGAGCTGCCATAATTTACAAAAATAGAAAGGGCTTTCTGTTTGAAACCATAAGATTTATTAGTTTTACATACGTTAGAATGTATACTAAGTAGCTAATGTGGCCCTATTCAGGCCTAGTGTTGTAGATTTTGCTTTGATATCATATGTAATGTACCTCAAATTCACCATAAAAAATAAATAAATCTATGACATAATTCAATTTCGTTTAAGCTTAGAATTTAAGTGAAGGTAAGATTCATTTATGTCCATAATGACATTATTACACCAGTCTATTTTACTTCGAACAGAAAATCTTATGTGGATAAATTATTTCCATAATTCTATCACTTCCCTTAACTCTCAAACTACTCCAACATACTTATATGTATATAGGCAATATCTAAACTTTTGTCAATGGAACCTTTGAGGTTCAAAGAGATAAAGATTAGGTGGGAGCACAACTGTCGTTAGATCAGTTGGAGAAAGGATATGAGTGCACAGAGTTTAACCTCTAGGAGGTCGCGCAAGAGAGTAGCTAAAATGAACGGTGGAGACACTTCGGGGAGAAGTGTCGAAATTGCGAGAGTCGTTGGATCTTGCAGAGCAGCGAGGAGATTAAGGCCGAGTGTCTTCCAACACTCTAAGGCAATGAATTTCTCTATTTTAGAGTTCGTAGTTTGGAGGGGAAAGTGATTTTGGAGTCGTTGGATTGTGAACTCTCGGTTCGCGAAATCGCGCCAGTCGTCGGATTTGGAGCGCAGTGGCCTGAGAGCCGCTGGATCAAGGATACGTGCATAGGGTTCAGTCCCTGGGAGGTAAATAGGAAAAAGGATTTGGGTCGTCAGATCTAGCACCAAGGACTGATAGTCGTTGGATCCACAAGGAGGTGCGAGGGGTTTAATCCCTGGGAAGCCACACAGAAGGGTAAAACGGATGGCAGAAACTTTGAGGGAGATGTGTCGATTTGTCGTGAGATGTTAGATCCAAAAAAGGTGCGTGAGGTTTAAACTTTGTAACAAAAAAAGGAAGAGGACTCATCAAGTCCTGAAAGCATCAGGACCATCCATTTTGGAGGACAGGTTTCAAATATCCAAGCCCATCAGGGATTTGGACACCGGGGAAACGTGAGTGAAGACTCTCCCAAATTCTCGAAAAGGAGAAAGCCAGGATTTGATCGTAACTATTGATCATCCTGAAAAGATCACAACTGTTGATCATGGCTAAATGTCACAACCATCCATCGAAGGGACACGTGGCTACCGATCGACGTTTCGACACCCGGGAAACCAAAGGGAAAGACCCCTCATTTTCGCAAGTCATGAAATCACGGTATACGAAACCCCGAATCAGTTTAGCATGAATAGTTTTCATAGTTTCGGCACTCACGAAACTAAAGGGAAAGACCCCTCGTTTTCGCAAGTCATGAAATCCCGGTATAAGAAACCCCGAATCAGTTTAGCGTGAATAAGTTTCGATGTTTCGGCACCCGGGAAACCAAAGGGAAAGACCCCTCTTTTTCGCAAGTCGCGAAATCCTGGTATATGGAACCCCGAATCAGTTTAGCATGAATAGGTTTCAACGTTTCGATACCCAGGAAACAAAAGGGCAAGACCCCTCGTCTTCGCAAGTCAAAAAATCTTGGTATATGAAACCCCGAATCGATTTAGCGTGAATAAGTTTCGGCGTTTCGACACTCGGGAAACCAAAGGGCAAGACCCCTCATTTTTGCAAGTCGCAAAATCCCAGTACATGAAACCCCGACGCACTCTGTGGATGAGCCCTAGGTCACAGGACAGGTTCATGTGGTAGAAAGGAGGCTAAGAGGTGATCCAGAACCGTTAATCCATTTTCGACGTTTCGGTGACCGGGAGTTGGAAGGACAAGGAGTCTAGGAGAGCTCGCATGCAGGAGTCCCGAAACCCCGAAATGTGAAAGGTGTGTGTTGGTTCAGAATAGAGAAGAGCGACGAAAAGGAGGCGCGTGCGCAGATTTTCTCAAAACCTGTGCCATAGGACAAAGGGACCTATGGATTTGTTCAAAGGGTTCCAGAAGGATCCCAAAGAGCCATTTTGGATCAGAAGAAGATCAATCCAACTCCAGATGTCGATGCTTATCAAAGGCATACAAGGTACTCGGGTTCCAAATCGTTGCACTCTAATGCGTGCCCTAGTTTTATATGAACTGATACGATTCTAAACCCAGGATTAGCATCGTGGTGACAGAAGTCTCACTGAGTCACATGGTTTAGAATAAGGTTATATTTTAAGAGCTGCAAAATCTTTTGGGGTGGAAAAAAACAAACAGTCATTCTTGATGTAGGGAATTCGCTTTAACTCTCCATTAACATCTGTACTTATTTCCACCTATAAGTAGGTACATACCTATAGATTTCTCTCTGTATATATATATATATATATAACGATTCACTATCATAGGTATAGTTTCATCTTGACTCTGGTTTAATAATTGAAAAACTTAGTTACGTGCTACGGTCCTGCATCTTTACCTACAGAAATATAAACATTCAAGTATATCTACCTAACTTGGGTCTCATTCTTACACACTAGTAGCTTACACATCAAAGCATAGTTAACTTTAAGGATACCATTTTTTTCTCTACAGTTTATGCCATTAAACAATAGTCTAAGTATGAAATTTCGAATACTTAAAGGTGTATGACCTCATGGCTAGCAGAACTCTTAAAAAAAAATCGCACTAAAATTTGCTTAATTAGTTTAATACTTTCATATACAATCATTTATGTACTTATCATGCCCTATACACAGTGATTTGTAATATGATCTTTTATTTCTATTCTACCTCTATCCCGGATGAATATCCTCCATCATTTCTATCAATCCATTCATTACAATATTAGATTTGTTCCTATAACAAATAATTCCTACTATGTTCCTACAGTTTTTCCTATTACAGAAATGGATTATGACACGACAGATTTCTCCCATAGAAGTACTTCAATACAGAATTAACATATACACATCACTAGTATAAATGATTATTTAAAACAAAGATGGAGTAGATCAACATATCTAAACCAGTTTGCGGGAAGGCAAAGGGAACAACCACGTTCCTCCCAACCGTAGAATAGGCAGCCAAAAATTTCTTGTTTGACTCACCCCCTAGCCTGACCATGAATCCATGCGGGAGAATTTGGAAGACTCCTCCTCAACAATGTCCACAATTCCAACAGTTATCCTCTTGCCTCACACTTACTCAATAATTCTCATAACAGTAAGGAAAATCCATAGTCTCTTTTCTCCGCATACTTCGCAACATCCTGCCTCCTCACATATGCTATTTATCAATTTTGCCTAGGTCTTTTTCCCTCCCTTGGGAATTTTCACATCTTTCTAAATCCCTAATTTTCAGGGGCTTCCAATGGACAAATCACTGATTTTCCACTTGTAACAATCAACCTAGGGGTAGTTCCAACATGTTCCCCACTCATGGAGTCATGGTTAGCTAAATTCAACATGGTTGTTCCATTTGTCCTCCTACAATCAATATAAAATATTATGTTTTCATACAAGTGTCATAGTCAAATAGTTAGCTGGGTCAAATCAGGTCTCTGCCCAACAGTCATGTTAAGTAATTACAATTATTAAATTCGAAATTTGAAATTTCCATAAATGGAAAACAATTTTCAAATTCGAATTTACTAAAAACAGAATAAATTTACAATAAATTTAAATTTCAAAAATATTTTATTTTTGGGGATATCAAAAATATGGATTTACTTAAAAATAGGAATTTGATATAAAGACATTAATAAATAAACAATATGGAAATAGTTAATTTGATATAGACATTTAACAATCCAATATTAAGTTTTTAAATTTGATATAGAAATTTAACAATCAAAAAAATAGAGTAAGCGTTTAAGTGATTAGTCTTTGCCTGAGAAGTTGTCTAGGGGCCGAATCTACTGTCTTTCACTGTAGTGTTAAAGACTTAGATTCAAATGCCCTGCTTTTATGTGCATAAATAATCTCTTATTAAAGTTAGTTGGCTATGAGTTGGCTGTGGGGGGCCAGACCTGTGGCCAAGATGTGGGGATGCCCACAGCTTGGCCACATGGCTGGCTCCCCGCGGCCAACTCAAAGTCATTTCAAACGTTTCACATTTTATAAAAATTTCATAAAAATTTCAAACTATCCAACTTTTTATTTCAAACATTTTGTATTTTATAAAATTTCAAATCTTTAGGAATTCAATTTATAAATCCATTTTTACATATGTAATATCAGAGTATCATAAGTTTCTTACAAATTTTAGCATACAGTGTTTCTTACAATGCCTTCTTTACCGTTAAATTATATTAACTCTTTAGTAAGTTATGTTGTTTTCAATCTTTTAAGTAATGTTGTTTTCAATCTTTTTGCACTTTATGCTATAAAACATTGGTTGTAGGTTTTTAATAATGTGAAACTAGATTATAAAATGTATTCAAAATATTTTGATGATATAAAATATTGGTTTTATGGTTTTAATAAAGTAAGTAGATTATAAAGTTTATTCATAATATTGAGGATATTGAAGGAGTCATACACATGAAATGATGTCCTTGTTAGATGAGATTCTCATATTATAAATAAAATCCATGGGATCCCTTGATCTATAACACCTTGAATACCATTTCACCACTTCTCAACAAGTGAATGCATATGGTATGTTTGTTGCATGTACAATGATAAAATTCCCTCAATCCCTTAGACACCTTGCATTTACGAACGTCAATTTTCCCATGGAGACAATTCCTTTGATTGTTGATGCAATGAAAATAACATGGAATGTATTTCATCCAACCACACTACTTTGGGCATGGATGGCCCTATATTGGATTTGATTCCTCAAACAAAAATTTCATTCAAAAACTCAATGTTTAACATGATTAGGTTACTCACGCCAAGTTTTTCATTTTTTTGTGTTCCTCATTTCATAACGTGAGAAAGAAATATTCATTGCTAAGAGTTATTTATATTTGGACTAGATTGACAAAACACATCTTGAAACCATCTAGTGAATCCTAATGATAATGGGTAACTAAATATCCCCCTATGCTTCACATGTCCTACATATTGTCATGAGTGACCTACTTGTGTATATTTGGTTTTTCCTTGAAATTCATCCGATCAACATTTAATTTAATATGCTTGACTTTTTAGTCAGTAACTGACTGAAATTCAGGTTTTTCATCCAAACCATAGACTATTATCATAGTAAACTACTCAAAAAGGAACCAGTCTCCCACTTTGGTGGTCTCTTATCATAGAATCACCCAAGTCCTTTTAAACCCTTAATTCCATCTCGCATATCCCATCCCTTAAATTGTTGAAATATGTTGAAGTTTTGACTATGTTGATCTAACTCTAGATATAATCCAAATGCGAAAGAATAAAACCTTTTGACCTAAAATCTCTAGTAGACAACTAGTATTAGTCATCACACATCTAGGGGAGTGTGGATAGCATGAACCTCCCACAACGCGAGGGGAGTGTGGATATCTATAAGAGAAGTGTGTCTTTGTGATAACTTAGTTACAAGTGGTAATAACATAGAGTCAGGATTTAGTAAGGTTCCTACTAAATAGGGGTAAATGCAATCAATATATTAGTATCCCCAACATGTTTTAATTAAGTCAAGGTCCAATGGGACCAGTATAACAAAAGGTTTGTTACTATAAAAGACACCTAAATTTTTTTTCATAAATTATGGTTGTGGAGTTTACTTCGGTTTTGTCAAAGAGAAAATTCCTTACACCACCTTTGGGCCACTGAAACCAATCCTATTTTCTATTAATGTGCATGTAGTTGGATCTTCTTTAATAGGGTCATGTGCATATCTAAGGATTTATGCATGATTCAGGAAATTAAATTAAAGCCTAGTCACATGATCAAATGAATAGTCAATTTGATGTTTGACTTTGCTTACTAGTGTGTTAAGTAGACATGAGGGAGAATGATTAAATAGACATAAGGGAGAATTATTATAATAAGGAAATCAATCCCCTTGCTTGTTGTTTTTCTGATTTGATTTCCCTTGGCGAACCCAACTTTTGATTTCAATGACTTCTATGTGTGGGTTTTATTGATTATTATGAAAAGATTGTGGTTTTATCTAATGTCCCTTATCCCTTTAGTCATCAGTATGTTTTTGAGAAGTCGGCCAGGAGTAGAATCGATGGTCGTCACTTTGATGTTTAAATACCTATAGATTCAAATGCCCTTCTTTTCTGTGCATGGATGATGAGTGAAGGATAAGAATTTACCAAGATGTCTATCCTTTACTTATATTTGAGCTGATTGATTCATGGTTGAATGTTTAGTATTTGTGAATTCTTATGAGCGATTACCTCTGTTGCTTTATTGATTAAAACTTCGATTTATCTTTGTGTTTTTAATTACATGAACTTGGGCACATCTCTGCATTTTTATTGATAAACTCTACATTGTGAATGATAAACATCTGAGTTGAATGACAATCCCTTGGCAAACCCAACTTCTGATTTCAATGACTTCTTTGTGTGGGTTTTATTGATTATTATGAAAATATTGTGTTTTTATCTTTCATCCCTTATCCCTTTAGTCATCAGTCTGTGCCTGAGTAGTTGATCAGGAGCCGAATCAAGGGTTGTCACTTCGGTATTTAAAGACCTATAGATTCAAATGCCCTGTTTTTCTAGGATGGATGATGAGTGAAGGATAAGAATTTGCTTTCTTTTCTATCCCTTATTTATCTTTGAGTTGATTGATTCATGGTTGAATGTTTAGTCTTTGCGCCTACTTGCGTAGATTTTATTTTTCCTTGAAATTCATCCGATCAATATTTAATTTAATATGCTTGGATTTTTAGTTAGTAACTGAATGAATTTCACTTTAAATAGTTAATTCCATCTCGCATCTCCCATCCCTTCCGTTTTTGAAATATGTTGGAGTTTCGACTATATTGATCTAACTCTAGATATAATACAAATGTGAAAGCATCAAACCTTTCAACCTAACATCTCTAGTAGACAACTAGTATTAGTCATCACACATCTAGGGGAGTGTGGATAGCATGACCCTCCCACAATGTGAGGGGAGTGTGGATATATATAGAAATTACCATTTGGAACCATTAATTTTTTGACAATTAAGACTCACTCTATTTCATCTTCTTCAAAATATATACGCCATTAAAACTCACATTACCATTTGTAGAAATAGGCTTCGTTACCACCATAAATTTTGTGACAATTAAGAATCACTCAAAATCATCTTCTTCTTAATATATATCCCATTAAAACTCACATTACTATGTTTACAATATGTTATGATGCACTTACATTTGAAATTATTGTCATGATTGCCCTCAATCAACGTGAATTTCCACCTTACAGGACTATATTTTATCTATATTTCTAACTCCAACTAAGCCTCACAAATATTACATTTGTTCCACCTCATCTTAATTTATATTAGGAATATGAAAAACTGTCATACCCATCCCATGTTGATGTTATTAGTGGGTGTGTGAGGTTATGAAGATTAAACTCTTTGTTTTGGGGATTCTAATGCATTGTATTATATGTGGTTTTAGTGGATCCAACCATAGGGAACTTTTAAGGAATCTTAAAGAAATGTTCTAATATCTTTTTTGAGTGGATCCAACCATAGGAAACTTTTAATGAATCTTAAATAAATATTATAAGGAATATATATGTGGTCTTATTGGATTCAACCATGTTCAAAGATTATGAACATGCTATTGAGTTAATTTTGGGTAGTTATCCACTCAATGTTAGACTTTATTGCCTTGTATATTCTCAAAAGAGTGGGACAGAGTAATTGAATAAAGACATGTTAGAAGTTGAAATCATGCGTCTCAAAAAGAATGTATTCTCTTCTCTAGTGATCTTAGTAAAAAAGAATGATAAGTATCAAAGGATGGTCCTAGACTATGGGGAATTTATTAAATTGTGCTTAAAGATAAGTTTCTCATTCCTACCATTAATAAATTATTAGCTTGTATTTGTAATCCCCTTGCTTGTTGTTTTTCTGAATTGATTTCCCTTAGCGAACCCAACTTTTGATTTCAGTGACTTCTATGTGTGGGTTTTAATGATTATTATGAAAGATTGTGGTTTTATATTATGTCCCTTATCCCTTTAGTCATCAGTCTGTGCATAAGAAGTTGGCCAAGAGCCAAATCGATGGTCATCACTTCGGTGTTTAAAGACCTATAGATTCAAATGCCCTTTCTTTTTGTGCATGGATGATGAATGAAGGATAAGAATTTTCTTTACTGTCTATCCCTTACTTATCTTTGAGTTGATTGATTCATGGTTGAATGTTTAGTATTTGCACCTTCTTATGAACGAGTACCTCTATGGCTTGATTGATTAAAACTTTAATTTCTCTCTGTGTTTTTAATTGCTTGAACTTGGGTACATCTATGCATATTTATTGATAAAATCTGCATTGTGGATAGATATTGAGGAGAGATGTCGACACGAGATTCTCCAAAGATTCCTCGCAAATGCTCTAGGTTATCCCAAGAAGGAAGAACAAGAACTCCTTCTCCGACTGAGACTTCGAGTGACCAACAAAAATCTCATCAGACGAGATATTCAAACGAGTATGTGAATAGATTGTAAAGACCCTACCAATTAGTACGACAACAAACCTCTTATAACAAGTGAAAAAAAAAAAAAAAATTGTGTGTGCGCGTGTGTACAAGGGTAATAAAGACATTCTACTCTGCGTCGCAGCACGATGACGAACATGACACTTGCAACTATGACCACAACATAACGACCTAAGACACACATCAAGCATCCAGAAGAAAATAACAACAATCAACTGACAACAAAATAAGACTGACTACCCGCCCGTCCTACCCTGCAATGGTTAGGACCTCCAGGACACATAAGAAACACTCAAGCCTAGGTTCCCATCAATTTTGACCATTTTAGGTCTCAGGGCTGGCGACTATTTAGAGGAACAAGGAGGAGTCTACATCCCGCCTGACACAAGCAGACCAAGCCAATAAACAAGGACAATCGTTAATTAATAATCAACAACCCCCTCTACAGAAGGCACAAGCTAAAAATGACTTCGCTAAATCCCAATCAATCGTCGAGTCAAGCTAGTCAATAGTCATCATATGTTTTATTCATTAATGTGAGCCCATCTTAGAATGCCTAAATGCAAAATATCATCAAGGTACAATCTAAATTATCCCTTAAACAAATTCATGTGTGCAATTTTAAATTATAAGTGTCATCAGAGTTCCATCTAAATCAATATGCCTTAAATCATTATTATTGTATGAGTGTTCTATTTGAAAATCATGATCTAAAAATCATGTAGTTATATATATAAAAATATATCAAGAATTAGATTATTCACCTCTTAACAATCCTTACACTAAATTCCTCATCCCATAATAATAAAAATTAGCACCTCATTACTTTAAACATGTTAATCATAACAATCTTGAACCATTCATGACCATATAAAGATATCTAAATACAGATTTTATAATACTCGTACACCTCATCCATTCTGATTAAATAAAAGAATCTACACTATAATGGTTCATGTACATTTCGATGCACCTATAACATGACAGAATAGTAAAAGTACAATTTAAAGGATATTATTGACTAAATTAAAGCGAAGAATTGGGGCAGTATTTGCACTGGGAGTGAGTGTAGGTGCAAAGAAAATTTAAGTTTTATAATGATTTTATATTATTCCTCTTTCAAGGGAATGGCCTCCACATGTTTACATTACCTAGGCGCACAATTTCAGCTTAAAAGAAGGAACGTTTTAGCTCAATTACCAAAGGAGAATAGTTACTAAATTCTGTAATTAAGGAACAAAATCCTTTTATTTAGAAGGTTGCTCCTGAGTTTGAATTGAAGGGATAGATTTTTTTTGTTTCTTATCTAAAATTGCATAAAACATTGATTATTATAGAATGCAACTAACATTCCATAAATCAATTAAAATTTTAAGGAGGAAGGGCATTGTTGCCAGGAACGGAATTCGAACGCGTTTCCCAGGAACCGAATTCGAACTAGGCCGAGCGCCGAACCTGGTCTTCCTCACCCAGGGGATAAGTCCCAACATTGAATCACGGTTGTAGAGGGAAAAAAATGAAAGTCTCCCCACTCTAAGCTAACACAACGGGTTCTGTTCAATGTATAAAGTCCAGGAAAATGCCAAGGTACCAGTTTCCACACAGTACAGGGAAAGGATAACGGTGTCACTGAAATTCATTTGTTCGGAAAGCAATGGCAGATCGCCTATGAACTTGACAATAAATCGTTAAATTTGGTGTGATGGGTCTACTGGCCGCGTGGATAAACACCTTTAAGAACACAGGTCTACATAACCGAAATCAGAAGGAGCAAATCAAGGTTGGAAAAAGGAGACTGGCAACGACTACCCTCACACAGT
>JASDQU010013295.1:336569-348981 GCA_032191745.1 Picea mariana
TAATTTTGGAATTCAAAATAACAATTTATTGTCTCATATTTGATTTCTCAAAGTTGATGGAAAAAAAGTGACAAAGTTAACTAGTAATGAACTAATATTTTGTATATTCTCATTTTTACAATGCATTAAATTAAGCATCAAACTCTTAAATACTTTTCTGCTATGTATTGATTTAAATGTTTCATTTTATGTTCACTATGGACTATCAAAAATATGATTCTATTGTCAAAAAGTGACAAAGTTATATAGTAATGAACTAATGTTTTGTATATTCTCCTTTTCACAATGCATTAAATTAAGCATAAAACTCTTAAATGTTTTTCTGCTATGTATTAATTTAAATGTTTCATTTTATGTTCACTATGGACTGTCAAAAATATGATTCTATTGACATATCATTAAATAATTTTGGCAGAATAATTTTAGCAGATTAATTTTATATTAAAAGATTTATGTTTTCTAGTTACTAATGACCATGTTGGTTACATAAATGCACTTAACCAATAAAAAAAACTAAAGGAAAGATAGGCATATGAGATATGTTAAATAAATTAGTTACATAGATGCACTTAACTAATTAACAAAAACTAAAGGAAAGATAGGCATATGAGATCATAGATGCACTTAACTAAAAGAAAAATTAAATGAAATATAGGCATATAAGATTTGTTAAATAAATTGGTTACATAGAGGCACTTAACTAATAAAAAAAAAATAAAGGAAAGATAGGCATATGAGATCTGTTAAATAAATTGGTTAAATAAATACACTTAAATAATAAAAAAAACTAAAGGAAATATAGACATATGAGATGTTAAATAAATTGGTTACATAGATGCATTTAACTAATAAAAAAAACTAAAGGAAAGATAGGTATATGAGATCTGCTAAATAAATGAAAAGAAAAAAATAAAATGAAATAATACCATAATGTGTTGTTATTTATCTATTTAAGAATATGTAAAGTCAATAATACAAGAATGTGTTGTTGTTTATATATTTAAGAATATGCAAACTCAATAGATGGACAAGGAAAAAGTGAACTGCCAAACATACAAGATTGTATCATTGCATATCTATTTAATAATATATGATAGTAGACAACATGTTAAACCATGAAAAACGTATTTGAGAATATATGGTAGTAGAAAACACTAAAAACCATGCAAAGTCTATGCTGGTATGAACTGCACTAAAAAAAAGAAATTTTCATGATCTACCAATTTCCTTTCAGAAAACTTGTGTTTGATTTTGGAAGAAGGGAATCGATGTGGAATTCAAAGGAGGAGGTATACATTCATTCATTGTGTTTTAGAGATGCCAAGGAACAACACATACCCCTTGTACAACTCAAATAACATGTATGAAAGAGAATTACATTAAGAAAATGATTTGCAGGCTATAGTTTAGTACTATTCACATAAACCCACATTTTTGAAAGGGTCTTCACTTGACTTTAGCAAGGTTGTATTAATTTCATTAACTTTGTTAGAGAAGAGATATATTAATTACAATTTACTTCACTTGACTTTATTCAAGGTTGTATTAATTTACTTAACTTTGTTAGAGAAGAAATCTATTAATTACAATTTAATTCTAATGATTAGCTCTTCTAAATAAGTTTACATGAAAATCAAATTAATTATTAAAATGTAGATTCTAAATAATTTCAAATTTTAAATGTAAATGAACTTAATAATTAGAATGAATATATTGGTATATGATGATGATAATGATGGTGATTAATGTCCTCTAAGACCTAATTGGTCTATCGAACCTTAAGAGGGTAAGTGATTACTTGTGATTCTTTAGAATTTTGTTTTTGTGCTCGAAAAGCATTAAGAGAAGCTTTCCAAGATCACCATACTTTTGTTGAGTTAAGAGGTTGGGAAGGTTGGTAGTGTGATCAATAGTTTGAAAATGAGATCTAATATGGGTATAGTCTGGACAATCTAAGAGAAAGTGTTTTTCATCTTCAACCTTATTAGTGTCACAAAGGTGACACACTCTTTCATCCCATGGCATTTTAGGAATTGACCAACACCCAATTTCACTATGGAGCTCGTGAGAATTTGTTCTTATCTTAGCAATGCTTATTTTTTTCTTTACACTTGGCAAAATAGATAGATAATTTTGATCTTCTAAATTAGGGTTGATTGCATCTTTATAATACCTTAATTTTCTTTTTTCCTCTAACTCTTTATCACACCACATTTTTTCCTTAAATTTTGATTTGACATTTTTTTTAATAGTGTTTTTATTCTGCAAAATGGTTTCTTCCATTATTCCCCAATAGTTTATCCAAGATTGGGTGTCTTTATGCCATCCTCACTTGAGTCGATAGTGGTTATGACTTGATTTGGAAGCAATTTTAGGTAGCCTCTTCTCTTCCATGTTGTTTAACTTGTTCTTATACATTAGGTATCTAGTCATAGCCATGCTCTCAATAGGGGAGAGGTTAATTTCTATGAGGATGATGGGATAGGGCGTATTTCCTTTAATTTTGAGATTATAGGTTATAAAATTCTTTTGTATTTGCTCTATCTTTCTCCAGGATTCACGAGAGATACTACAGCCCCATACTTCCCAACCATAAAGAATAACAAGTGTAACAAGAGTCTCAAAGTGTTACAACAAGTGGAAGAGATGTTTAAATTGTTTTTAGTTGTTAGAATATTAATTTAAAAAATGAAAGAAAAAAAAAATTACCACTTAAAGAAGTCAATGCTCTCAAATGAAGAGATGTTCAACTCTTCTTTGATTGGTGCAATAGTAATAAAAATAAAATTCTCAAGATATAAGAGATATCTAAATTAATTATAGGTAATGTTTTCAATAAAATCTTGAGATAGAAGAGATGTTCAACTCTTTTTTGGTATGTGTCATAATGATAAAATAAAATGCTCAAAATGATGTGACAATAAAATAAAACCTTAAAATGGAAGAGATGATCAACTCTTCTTTAATTTTATCATATAGTCATTAAAAATATGATAAATCTAGAAGAGATATTCACCTCAAAGTTCATATACGCTTAATAAAATAAAATCTCAAAATAAAAGAGATGTTTTTAACTTTTCTTTAATTTTGAGAACAATAATTAAAAAAAATATTCAAAATAAAAGAGATGTTCAGTTCAACTTTAATTTATAATGCTCTTAAAATAAAATAAAAATCGGAATGAGTTAAAATTTGAAACAATATCTTATTACAATAGAAAATAGAAAATATGTTTAACTTTTTTTTTTAAATCAATGCAATATTATTTAAATAAAATGGAAAAAAATACTATTGAAAAAACTAATGTTCAATGGAAATAGTGTTTAACAATTTTTTAGTTTAAAATAAAATGGTCATACAAGAGGTATACAACTCAATTTTGATTGGTGCAATGCTCATAAAATAATTTTGATTGGTGTAATGGTTGAAAAAAAAAAGATAAAATATGGTTGAACCATATTTTATCTGTGTTTTTTAAGAATGATCTGGTGTTTTTTATACATACCCTTTTTATAAATATCCTATTTGGAAATATGGTTGAAAATAGTCAAAACAAGTCATCAAATTCTGGAATGTACTTTCAATGCAAAATAAATAAATAAACTGGAATGTACATATGTCACTTGTTTAAAAACATCGTAATGGTATTCCATCTTCAATTATTCGTTCATAATCGACTTTGGACATTTTCCATTTTCTAACTTTATTTATTTATTTATTGAACTTCTATTAACTTTATGCATGCTACACATACCAAATGACTATATTGACACCTTGTGACATCTGATTGGTAGTCTTGAAAGTGAACATGAGTATCAGTTTGATGGGTTTCTTGAAAAAAATATCCTTTCAATACAATGGATCCTCTTTCATATATAAAACCATTATCATCAAAATATTTTAATAGCCTCATCTTTCGTTCCATGCATCGCATCAAATAATATTTTACGTTTTCAGTGTTGTCTACAGATGCAACCATGGAAAAAACATCTCTTGCAAATAATTGGATATTGGACAATAAATAATTCGTGTTAGATTATCACACAAGTACATCTACAAATTATTTGAAAAAAATTAAACATAAAAATTACCTTCTCTAACAAGATTAGAAACTCTATCGTCATCAATTGACACTATAGTTTTATTTGATTCCATCTCCTCTGAGCTTGCAAGTGGAATTTTCCCTTTTACATTAAGTTCGATATGTCTCCAAGCTTTAACATATCCTACATTTCTGTTCTCGCAAATATCTATGGATCTTGTGTCCTCTATGCAAAATAAACAAAAACAAGACTCATTTCTTCTATCAAATGCAAACCCATTTTGAAAACGTTTTGTTTTAACTGAATGTATTTTTCGTGTCCCAGGTATTGTACTAGCGTCATATGGGATTGATCTATTTACATATTTGATTTCAACATACCAAGAAAACCTTCACAAGACAAGAACTTGTTAATTTAAACTCTCTCAAGAAAATGATTGAAGATTGAATATAAATTTGAACACGTTCAAATTTATATATCCTATTTACATACATGTAACATTTATATATACACACACCTGTACACATCCCTTGACAGATTATATTCATGGATTAGCACCATTTTGCACCATTCAACAACTTGTTCAGCGGATTCAAATCGATCGGCATGAGGGTTCATATGATACCTTCGAAGTGCTCGTTTTACACATGCCCCTGCCCCATTGTGCTCTCCTTTTCCATGACCAGTCTCAAAAAAATTCCAACAATGTTTAATTTTTAACTTTTTATGAAGAAGACATAACCAATAGAATGATCGTGAAGATTTGAACTAACCCTCACACCCATCTGACCATATCCAATGTCGATCAAATCTGATTTCTCGTTCTTTCAATGAATCATAAAAGTTATCAAAAAAATGTTGTACATAATGTGTGTCATGTGCTCAATCATCACTTATATAAAAGTGATATTCTTTAATAACATGTTGATTGTCGTTGGTTCTTTCTATGTTATCAATACTTCGTTGAGAATATCTATATAGAATGTGGACAAATATTGTGACTTGATCAAAATGATAATATTCACTCTGTATTTCTTTTTGTGCAAAGAATATATGATTCTCTGCAAAATCAACTATAGAAAAAATTGTCCCTAGTGGAAACACTTCACGGGATTGTTTTAATTGTAGGTCTCTCCATCGGGCTCTATGTAAATGTTGGGTGTATTTATAAATTTCTTCCTCAAAATTCTTCAAAAAATCTATCACATCGATTTTATCTACCTTCAAATCAATCCTTTTGGAAATAGCATTTGAAGAATGTGGAGCCATGCTCTTGATATATTCATATCTCTTCCAATTGACTGTTATATTAGAAAATGATTGATCATTCATATCATTATGATACTTTGAATGAAACAAACTCATATTTCCACATCAATAACATTTCTTTTCACCAACACATTTTTGTTTGTAAAATAAATCATCAACTTCTCTTTCACAAAGAATTTCAGATATAAAAGCACGGAATGTGGAAGGAGGAGGTGAACTTGGCCATAAAGTTTTACCAAAATTCAAAAAAGTTTCGTAATACAACTCAAATTCCACATGATAATGACAACAACAAGTGTCATGAACAATGATGGGTCTAACAAACCATGGTTTTTGTTGCACAAATGTATTCATGGAAATTTTAACTTCTTTGTGCTCTTCTTTGAACTTATTAAACAACTTTATCTGTGTCATTGACAATATATTTTTTGGATGTTCTTCATATTGTTTTCATGCTATTCTTCATCGCAACACATCCCTTGTATGTGGTGAAACACGAGATTCTTTCAACCAAGAATTACAGGCCAATTCTTTAACATTTTTTGCAAGTCTAGCTTTGTAGGGTTTTCTAGAAATCACTGTCCAAAAAGCCAGTTCATCATTTGCATCTATTTGCAATCGAAATTTTGTATGTTTGTGCAATGCTTTTCTTGACATTTCCAATGTTTTTTCCATGTGTCTTGTCAAACGATCTTTTATATTGCTAGATGAAACAACTGTTGTTTGTATCGCTCTACATGCAACACTGACATCATTTCTTCGAGATTTTCCAAAAGATTTTAATACACTAGTTATATTGTCAAAGACATTCTGTTTCAACTTTGTATCCTTTGTCGACTTTCGAATACCCAATAATGATGTAGCTTCTTTTAACTTTATTGACTTCATTAGACAAAGTAAAAATTGAGCTTGTACTGTTACTGATTCATCTTTGAAAACATTATTATACATATTCTTAGTTTGATATCTTATATAATGCTTAAATTTTTTCTTCCCAATTTTTTCAATGTCAACATTTTCTAATATTTCATCATCAATGTTGACAGATTCTCCTACATATTTCAATTTAAAGTTTATATTAAAAAACGTAACCCGAACATAAATTCACTAAACTATATATACTTGAGTGTCCATCTTGTATTATCTAAATTTATGTACATACCTATAGGTGATTCTTCTTTTGCTTCAATTTCGGTTTCAACGTCTTCTGTTTCAATTTTTGTTTCAACGTCTTCTTTGACATTATGAAACAAATAGATTTATGTTTTTTGAAAAACATCAAATTGTAATTACAGTCAATTATATTATTTACAATATTTTAAATTTGAATTCTATACTTTCTGAATACATTCCCAAAGTGTGTTGTGTGCTTGATCATCATGTGTGCATGCATACCTGGTTGAAAATATTCTTTTTCAAAATCTCTATTTACATTATCATTGTTTCTTTCTTCAATATTTGCACGTTCTCGTTTCTTTATCCAATAATGTTCTTTCCTTTGTTCGTTTTGGCGAGTATCATCTCAAGTGAGATCAAATTTTCTCTTGTGCAAACTTTTGTTTCCCATGAATTTTATAGTTATCTGTAAACGATATGTTGAACAAAGACTTCACCTTGAAAAAATGCTCAACATTTATCTTTCAACATATAAATTTTTATTCCAATAAAATCTTGAACAAACATCAATTACCTTATTCAACTAAAACTAAAAAGATGATTCAAAACTTTGTTTAGGTGCTCTAGAAAACCATCATGTATCAATATCGATCCTCCTATTAATCCTATGGAACAGAGGGAAGAAATAAAGAATGAAAAGAATACAACTGCAATTAGTAATAGAAATGCTTTGAAATCCCTATCCTTGAGCTCATATATGTCCATCCATCTAATGAATTGTGTTAAATGTGTCCATTTGAAAGCGTATTTATACAATTTGGCATGAAATGAAACAATACGACGTGTCTTTTAATTTTTTCCGACCGACATAATTATCTCAACAAGATTCCGGTCGAAAGAAGGTTTTTTCGTCCGAAAACCTTGGAAACCGTTCAGTTTTGATGGTTTCCGTTAGAATTTAGTCTTTTGGCCGAAATAATATTGTTTCGGCTAAAAGATTATTTCGATCGAAAACATGAAATTGGGACTGAAAACAAAAACCATAGAATTTTTCCAAGCTTACCTGAACTTCAGAGGTTGCGGACTCCTACAAATACTGAGAATTTGGTTTCGAAAATTACACTAGCATTTCCAATTTTATTTTTTTTAAGTAATAATGGTTTGGATCCTATTGCATTAGCTTTCAAAATATACAAATAATCTTGGGTTTCCAGTTGTCCCACCAAATAATGGAAACCGAAACAGTTGGCATCCTATACTGCTCATGTCAAAAAATGGGAGGCCATCTATCCTGCCCATAGGAAACCAAGACAGATGGCAACCCTCAGTCTGAAAATGCACACACAATCTTCGAATTATAGTAGGTTTAAACCCTATCAGTTCTAGAGCCATAGCTCTAACCAAAACTATAGTTTTAACCAGAAACATTAACGATAACAATTACCCATTGATTGTTGAGGTGTCCATGTGAGCTTCACTTCCTGTGTTCCCGCTCGAGCTGGCAACACGAAAGGTTGTGCGCATGTCGGCCATATCTGCCTTGCTAGTGTAATATACCTCAAAATGCCAAAAATAAAAATAAAAATTGCAAGGTAACTTAAGTTCTTCTCTTCATGCGATAACCCTTTTATATCAGTCTAGTAGTTCAACAAATTAGGTAAGGTTTCAACCTATTCATCTCTAGTCATAAAATGTATTTGTATAATTTTAGGCTTAGAACCTAAAATCATATCCTTTCCCTAGACTTGATATTTCGGTGAGTATTATAATTTTTAACATAATGCATTTACCTGAGATAGAAATCAATGGGTGAGAACTATAACCCACTAGCGTTCAGTATCAATGTATAGCTGTGTGAAAATAATAGGGTTCCTTTAACAACTAAGAGTGATTAGTAAAACGATAACCCCATCCCTTTCATACTGATGTTTGGGTAACGAGATCCCAACTACAATCTTATTGAAATAAGGGGTTAACTACAAGTCAGTAGTTAAGAGAATGCAACCTAACTAGTCATGTCACAAAGGAGTCAAGTTAACTACGGATTTGATGCATACCATGGGTGGAAAGGTATAAATGTCAGTGAGAGTTAAAGCTCTGCATCTAGCCATTAATGGAGGTCTTGTAGACACAAGTTTCGATGGCCCTTTCCGATCCCTCCCCAGTCAAAACGCGTCAACCTGACCACCATCACGTGGCTCGAACAACTCCTATACCTTCAGCATTAACTTTCTCTTATAAGGTCTCTTCCTAGGGTTAAACAAACCTTCCTTTGTCATTGTGAGACTCTCTGAAAGGTCCTATGTATCACTATATTCAGCAAACGAGATTGTCGACTTGGGTTGCATCCTGGTGGCAGGCAGCATAGTTCATCTTTGTGGTAAGGATTTTAACTTGAAACGGTGCTTGAATAATAGGGTCATTCAAAGGAAGGTGCTACAGGGAATGCAATGTTATGTATCTTCTATTGCACATATTTAAATTAAATTTTTCCTTTATCGTTATCTCTAGTGATTTCTTATCCTTTCGCAGAAGAGTCTCTGTGGTTCGATAGATAAATAACTGAGTCTTATACATAACCTGTGTTCTTTGAAGGTTGTTACATTCACGGTTCGATAAATAAATAATTGAGTCTTACACATAACCTGTGTTCTTCAAAGGTTGTTACATTCACCCGATACCCTTGGAAAGGACTGCGGTGGTTTCAAATCTTTCTTTAACAGAGAAGGAAAAAAAACTATGGCATAAGGCTTGGGGTATTAAAAGGGATTCCTACCCTTATTGATTCTGAGATTTACGTAAAACATTTTGGGTTCAACACTAGGTTATCTCTATAGTTAGGGCTGGCTCAAAAGTAACTCAGTTATTTTATTTAGGATGCATTAACCACTTAGTTACATATTCTGAATTTCAAGTAACGTTTACACAGGGTCTTCATCTATCTGTATCAAGTATTTTACATAGTTTATATGTTGGAAAGTTAGTATTGTTGAATTTCCTTTATGAGAAATAGATTTTCGGCTTTGTGTCACACTAATGATGGGACCCCGTTGATGCGAGGTACCCATCAGGAATACATGGACCAATTCCCTCGACTCGAGACATTTACTCAACCAGAAACGCAACAAGAACAGGTTTCCAAATTCCAACCATGATTTAAGTATTAATTTGAATTTTTTCGTTGCCTCCATTTATGGTTATGTTGTAGCTTCTCGTTTATTTTTATTTTCGTATGTTTTACTAATGATTTTAATGGTGAATCTCTCTTACAGAGGTGTCAACTCCACGAGACTCTGGGGATGGTCCCTATCGTCTGCGCGATAGGTATTCTAGTTCCAAGTACATTGTTCCTCAGACTTAGCCTTTAGAGTTCACTGATACTAAGGACCAAGGCTATATACCATCTTTATTAATTATAAAGAAATCTCATCAAAATTTTATGTATTGGTTGGTTAGGGATACGCCCTACTTTATGTTAATACTTTGGATATTAGAAAGGAACACAAACCTTGCATCTGGTTGTAGTGGTAATTATAACTTGGAAGGGGCTTACTCCTTGACCATTCCTTCTCCTGTTTCTAGGTGAAGTCAAGAAAAATACTAGATTGGTGAAATTCAATACCACCTATGTTATGTTATACTTTTCTTTACAAAAATCTGGACAACCATTCTTTGTGTAACCTAGTCATCATATATTGAGTTGATTCAACTGTGGATATTTATGAAGAGTAAATGAGTTCTGCACTTTTAATTTTTTTGAGTTTATCATAACTCCCTCCATTTCCAAAACTGGTTTTGTATTTCAGAGCTTAAATCGTTTCCTGGTTATTCTATTTATTTTTCCAGGATTCTTCTTATTATTAGTTATACAAACATTCACAGTAATTTAATTTTTATTTACCATGCATGGAAGTATAGTGGTGCAGGAACATCGCCAACAGCAAGCGAGCGTGGGGACAAGTGACCTCTGAATCTGATATGACCTCTCCAACAACAGCTAGCTCATATTTCACTTGAGCTACCCAGGTAATATAATAAGAAACACTCTCCTCCTTCCTCATCTTAGTATCATGCAACTTAGCCTTTTAGGCCATCTTCTGGTTCTCATTCTACGTCTCAAATAAGTTCTTAAGTGTATCCCACATCTCCTTGGTTGTCTTCTTCTTAGCCAAGTGTGGGATGAGGTGATCCTTCACCCCATCCAGAATAATATTCTGAGCCTTGGTCTCCTTGACCTCATGCAAATCCAAAGCAACAGGATCTGTTGCAGGAACCACAACAACAGAACTGACAAAGTTCCAAATATTATTCTCCTTGAGAATATCTGACATCCGGACCTTCCACTACAAATAGTTGGAAATGTCATCCAACCGATCCTCAAATCTAATGCATCCAATCATATTCTCTGTCGCGGATCAAAGAAAACAATCACAAATTTTCCCCCTTCAAAATTGCCCAAAAATCTCACTATTCACTGTCATTCAAAGCCCAAGCTCTAATACCATGTAGATTTTAATGACAAAATCAACAAGATAACAATTATGTCATACACTTAGAAACCTAGAGATAATTGTCTTGCATGAACTCTGAAATGTCTCAAACTCACATTCATAAATTTCCATAAGAAGAAATGCACATTGCTAAGAAAATATGTAGCAAAAATAAACACAATGAACATCATGAAATCACCCATGAAAAACTCAGAAATTTAGGCAAAAGCCAGGGAAAACCCTAATGTGGGGAAACCCAATGAGAGAGAGAGAGAGAGATTTTATTATTCAGCTTTAGGAAAGTACATATCAACAACAAACTCACAATTTCCAGCCAAGAGAAAATACCTCACAACACCAAAACTACCCCCCACAAGTTCTTCCTTGAAAAACATGCCAAATCCATACAGCTGTACGACCCACCCTAAAAACAACACCTTGAAAAATGTACCCACATTCTATTGTATGCCCTCATCAGTACAACCTAGCTGCAACAAGAAAACACTTCAAATAGCCTCGATTTTTGTGCCAACAACCTGCCTAAAAAATTATGCCCTCTTTCCTTACTGTATAGACTGTACAGATCCATACAGTACTACCTCCAAAAGCAGGAAAATATATCAGCTCCCACACAAAAAAAATCCCTTGGGATTTGTGCCCACTTTGTCTTGGGAAATGTGCCCTCTAAGCTGCCCACTTTCCTCTCTCAAGCTCTCTCGAAAAATCTCTCTCAATCTCCTCCTCTTGTGTCTTGCACACTACCCAATACATTATTTTATAAATCTAAAAATTACCTTTTACCTCCCTAGTGTCTTTTCACCTTCCCCAACCCTAAATCCAAAGGTCAAGATCTAATCTTGTCTTTTTCAAGATCAAGGGTCGTGATTCATTCCCTCCAAAATGAATCGCTTAAAATATTAAAGTAATTTTGCTTTATTACATAAGTGCACTTTATGAAATAAAGTCACTTTAAAATTAGAAGGTACACTTTATTAAAAAGTCACTTTAATAAAAGAACCACTTTACAACTTTATAAAAAAAAACATTACAAAGTTAAGTGCCTAGTAGTGTAAACATAAGGTTACATCCACATACAAGACAAAACATGCGGAGTACCTCCCGAGTTAAAAATCTAACAAAATCTCCATTGCTTCAGCCCTTAGAAGACCCAGGGGCTTTTCAATGGCTAAATTGGCCATTTTGTCGAATGAACTATTATATTGTCGGACCACATGGAATAATTTCACTTGGAGGTTTCGAAGTGAAAAACAAATATGATCCAAAAGTTTCTTTAGATGAATATCCTTTGGTGAGGAGTCAAAAACCAAAAATATGATCAAGTTCTTGGAATCCCCGATTATATTGAAACAAAGAATTTGTCATTTCTTGACCAATTTAATGCCCTGGAACAAAGCTTAAGATTATGCTATGTTGTTGGTGGCTATTCCTAAATTCCAATAGTAATAAAAAACTTTGTGTCCACTAGGTCCATAC
>JASDQU010013295.1:357075-371964 GCA_032191745.1 Picea mariana
ACTTGACACCAATACTCTTTTTGTGTCTTGGCAAATCAACAAGATCCCATGTCTTGTTCTTCTCAATGGATTCAATTTCTTGGTTCATGGGTTGAACTCAATGTGGCTCCTTAGCTGCTTCCTTAAAGGATGTGGGTTGACATGACATTAAAGCAAAAAGATTATGTTGCTCAAAGTCATCCAACTGTTGATGGATTTCTCTCAAACTTCAAGTTCCCTGATTCTGTGGTTCAGAGAATGATTCTCTGCTAGAAGTTGAGCTACTATGTGAGTTTTTTGGTTTTCCTTGGACTTGCATTCTTGGAGGAATGGGTTGAGGTACTGGCTATTCTGAATTTTCTGTGTTTTCAGAACTTGGTAGCAATGGATTTTGACTGTCCACTTGCTGGTTTTCTGAATCATCCAAGAATTGGTTTTCCAAAAATTGTTCATCTCTGCTGAGAATTAATTTCTTGGTGATGGGATTGTAAATCCTGTAAGCTTTAGAGGTTTCACTGTAGCCAGTGAAAATACATTTTTCACTTCTGTCATCAAGCTTCTTCCTTAATTCGGAAGGTACGTGTGCATATGCTATGCATCCAAATGTCCTTAGATGAGCTACATTGATCTTTGTCCCACTCCAAGCTTCTTGGGTAACTTTCATCTGTACACTGGTGGTTGGTGATTTGTTTAAAATATAGACTGAGCATGCTACTGCTTTAGCCCAAAAAGTATTTGACAAGTGTTTTTCTTTAAGAAGTGTTCTTGCAATATTCATGATGGTCTGATTTTTTCTTTCAGCCACTCCATTCTACTGTGGAGTATACCTTGCTGTCGCTTGCATGATGATGCCTTGAGACTTGCAGAAGTTTGCAAATTCTTTGGAGTTATATTCACCTCCTCCATCTGACCTGAGTACTTTGAGAAATTTACCACTCTGTTTTTCAGCTTCAGCCTTGAATTCTTTGAATTTTGTAAATGTTTCAGACTTGTGTCTAAGAAAATATATCCAAATTTTCCTGCTGAAATCATCAATAAACGTTAGAAAGTAAAAACTACCACCTATTGACTCTGTTTGCATTGGTCCACATAGGTAAGTGTGAACTAGTTCAAGATGTTGTTTGGCTTGATTGGAAGACTGTGGAAAACTAGTTCTCTTGTGTTTTCCAAGTATGCAGGACTCTCATGGGGGAATTTGCTCTTTAAAGATGGGTAGACCTTTGACCATGGAGTTTTTCTGAAGAAGACTTAGACTCTGAAATGGTAGATGTCCAAATCTAGTATGCCAAACCATTGATTCATTCATGGTTGATGCACTCTGTGCATAAGGTTCATTCAGATTTGCAGTTCTGAGGGTAAGGGGAAACATCCTATTGGGAGTCATATAGATTTCAGAAATCAATTTTCTGTTGGGTTTTCTATCATAGATTTTGCAAGATATTCCCTCAAAAAGTACCTTATAACCTTTTTCAATGAGCTGTCCTACACTTAACAANCATGGGGGAATTTGCTCTTTAAAGATGGGTAGACCTTTGACCATGGAGTTTTTCTGAAGAAGACTTAGACTCTGAAATGGTAGATGTCCAAATCTAGTATGCCAAACCATTGATTCATTCATGGTTGATGCACTCTGTGCATAAGGTTGATTCAGATTTGCAGTTCTGAGGGTAAGGGGAAACATCCTATTGGGAGTCATATAGATTTCAGAAATCAATTTTCTGTTGGGTTTTCTATCATAGATTTTGCAAGATATTCCCTCAAAAAGTACCTTATAACCTTTTTCAATGAGCTGTCCTACACTTAACAAGTTATGTTTTAAGTCTGGAACATGGTAGACGTTAGATATGTCTTTCTTTACATTCTGTTTAGTAAGAATAGGAACAGTTCCTCTTCCTTGAACTTTGACTAAATAGTCATTTTCAAGGGTAATATTAGATGAAATTGAAGAATCAATGTTGGAAAGTAATTCTCTGTTATCTGTCATGTGATTGCTACAACCACTGTCCAGCAACCAGAGATCTTTAGGTTGTTGTTCAGTTTTGTGGCATGAGAGAAACATACCTCCTGAGTTTTCTCCCGTGTGATTTGTCACATGTGCTTTGCCTGAGAGTTGATCTGCCTACTTCTTCCTGCATTCAGATTCATAGTGCCCATACTTTTTGCAATAAAAACATTGAATGATGGATTTGTCATTCGACCTTCTCCCTCTGCCTCTTTGAGGCTGGAAATTCTGATGTTGATTGTATTGTTGATTTCTTTGACCTTGGAAGTTCTGAGTGGGATATTGTTGTCTATTTCCTCCATTGTTTTGAGGGTTACCCTGAGTGTTCCCTCTTCCTCTACTTCTTCCTCTGCCTTTCCCTCTTTTGAATGAGAATTGAGATTGGAAGGCATTTGAGATTGACTCATCTGTGAGATGTAGTCTCGTCTCATGTGTCACCAGAGAACCAATTAGTTCATCTGTTGAAAATCTTGACAAATCCTTGGATTCAAGGATGGCTGTTACAACCATTTCAAATTTCCTTGGTAAACTTCTGAGAATTTTCTCAACAATTCGTTGATCAGTGATGGTTTCACCAATGAGTCGGATCTGGTTCACGATTCCCATGACTCTGGTCATGAACTAATCGACAGTTTCAGAGGAACAATTCCCATGACTCTGGTCACGAGTCTCGAATTGTGTCCACAAGGACTGGAGTTTAACTATTTTTACCCTGTCATTTCCTTGGTAGGACGTTTTGAGGATGTCCCAGGCCTGTTTGGAAGTACCAGCGCCTGTGATTTTCGAAAAAATCAAATCATCCACAGAATTCTGAATCCAAAATTTAACTTTGTTTTCTTTTATCCTCAGAGTTGCCTGAGCAATTCTCTGCGCATTTGTCATGGCAGTGAGGGCGGCTGGATCTGGTTCCACATAGCCAAGATCCACCAGTTCCTAGAACTCTTGTGCTTGTAGGAATGACCTCATTCGAAGAGACTAGAATTCGTAATTCTTACCCAAAAGAATCGGACCCTGAGTTGGGTCGAGATTGCTAGTCGACGCCATTTTTAAAAAAAGCTTAAAAAATAGAGGGAAAAAAAAAATTGTATTTACCTCCAATCTCAGGGATTGTCGATTCGTCGATGGCCGATAGGAGCTTATTGGGATTTAGATGGCCCTTGGTCTCCTTACAATGTGACCACGCGCCTTGTGTAAGCGCTACGGGCTTTTCCCGTTCCTTTGGCTTTCAGAATGCTGAAATGCGAAAAATAGCCTTTCAACTTTTCAACGGTCCAGATCGTGCATTGATCGGACGGTCCAGATCGTATCGGGATATCGCAAATCGGGATTTCACGATTTTTGATGTCGAGGTTCTTTGCCTCCTCGATTTCGCAATCGCCGATATTACGATGGCATGCTTCCTTTCAGGACTTTTCCCGATTTCGTTGATTGCTGCCACGTGTCCCAACAGACAGACGGTCATGATCTCTCCTCGCAATTTCGCGATATGATGTGTCCCAGACCTCTTGTCTCCACGATTCGCGAAATGTCGAATCCCAAAAAATCGATGAACTCGCTTATCGGGACTTTTCCCGAAAGCTTCAATCTCTGCCACGTGTCCTGAATAGATGGACGGCTAGTTTTGCATCGGGGATTTCACTGGAAAGAAACCCGATCACTTGTTCTCAGGTTTTGCGATTTTCCGAATCCCGATGTGCCGATGGCGCTTTCCTCTTCGGGACTTTTTTTGAGTCGCCGGATTTGCGCCACGCGTCCAGGATAGATGGACGGTCCCGATGCGTCCTCGGGATATCGCGACTTGCGATGCTCCAAACCTCTGTCAACGTGAATCCCCGAATGCCGACACGCTGACGGTGCCCTTGATGTCCGCCACGTGTCCGGTAAAAAATGGACGGCTGAGATCTTATCGGGATTTCGCGTATCGCAATTTCGCGAGTTGCGATGTCAAATTTCTTTGACAACTTGAAACCCTGAACTCCGAAATGCCGACGGGCGCTGCGATGTTCGCCACGTGCCCTAACAAACGGACGGCTGAGATCTTATCGGGATTTCGCGTATCGCGATTTCGCGAGTTGCGATGTCAAATTTCTTTGACAACTTGAAACCCTGAATGCCGATATGTCGATGGGCTAATCTGCTGCCACCTGTCCTGAGAGATGGACGACTGTTATCGTTTTGGGATTTCGCAATTTTTCCTATCGGACTTTTTGGAGAGAGGATTCTTTCGCTCCTCCAACTCCCAATTCCCGATTTTGCGATGGGATAAGATCTCGCCACGTGTCTCCTGATCGGACGGTCAAGGTGACGTCGAGATTTTGCAAGTGAAGAAAAAACCTCCTATGCGCTCCACACGACTAATCATCGTGCAACTTCTTGCTGATCTAACAGCTGTCGGGCCTGTGTTCAAGATCTGACGGCTGAAATTCTTTCGCCTGTTCCGTGCTTTCTTGTTCCCTTCTGAACTGGTTTCCCGCCTCGGATCCATTCGCAGGACAAATTTTATGGTTGCAATGGATGTTCTTTGTGCCTGAGATGCGTTCTTTACACCTGTGGAAGAAAGATTCGTGAATCTTTCAAGGATTTGAAAGAATTTCACGAATTCTTCGTTCTGTGCTTCAAACTTTAACAGATGTGAGGGAAATTTATGAGTTCTTTAAAATTTCTCGCCTCCTCTGGATTTTCTTCGTCAATCTTTGACGATTCTTGAAAAGATTACAAGAATCTTTGGGATTTCTTCTTCTGCGTTCTCTTCGTCCAGGATCTTTCGAGCGTTGTACGCTCTGCTTCCTCTGCAAGCTTGTTACTACGATCTTTAAAGAGTATTGCAAACAGCTTTCCAAGCCTTGTGAAAAAAACTGTGACGCGTGCTCTCAAGATGCGTGTAAGCTCTGCGCTGTGAGGACCGTGTTGCTCGCCCAACTATGTGAAGAGGCTTACTGCTGAAGCTCTGATACCATGATAAATTGTGAAGGACAGAGAAATGCAGAGAGAAAAGAATAGTATATTCAAATGTATGAAGAAGTACAGAACTCAGAAGATCACAATTATAGTGTAAGATGGTTGAGCTATATATGCTCAAGCAAGACAAAAATAGAAAGTACAACTATCCAGTACAGCTGGCAGTGTACGGTCATACTGTTGAGGGTACAATATATTTAACATTAACAAAGTACGTGGATAGTCAACGTTAAAAAATTCCATGCTCAAATCCTGTGTGATTCATAATTTCATGCTCAAGAGGTGGAAATTTATAAGGGTTTGATCCTACGACAGTTACAGTTTTTTTCCATCATAAAATCACACGATGTAAAATCACAGCTTTCTCCTCATCCATGTAGCCGCAAAAGGATTGAGATGTATTGGAGAGGGGTTCGAAGTATTTTTTCATTTATTTGGGCATTTAGGTTCGATGTATTTTGTTATTTATTTTGGAATACAGGGAGCTTCATCGCTTTTATATCCATTGGTAGAGGAACAATAAGTGGAGCACCATCTTCAGTTCAAGTATTTGATCAAAAATCCATGCGATACATTTGCAAGATGTATAATACGTTAGCTCCCACATCGTATTATGCAGATCACATTATTCTATAAATATAAAGCTTCAAACGATTATGCAAAGCGCCACTACCATCGCTTCATATCGTAGTTTAATACACATCATGTGTACTTCATTATTTTGAGTAACAAGTTACATAAAATCTCTATGTACTAAAGAATAAACAATATATGCATCATGACAAACAGACTCAACTCAGAAGCGATGTTATAGAATACATGTGGGATTTGTACTAATTTCACCAGAGCTTCAGGGTGATGGATCAAGCATCAGTTTTACATGCAGGGATGGTTCTTCATTTCTTTAGTGGGAGCGTGGGTTCCTTCTACTGTTGCATTTTTTCTTATGGAACGGGAGCATTAAATATGATCGACAACCTTTGGCATGTGTAAAGATAAAAGAGAGGTAGTTAATGGAAAGGATAGAAATACGCAACAGCCATGGTGTTGGGGGTCCTTATATGCAACGATAGCTTACTTTATAACATATAAAAATATTTTTATATAAATTAAAACTAAATTATCTTCTAAAAAATAATAATTTTTATTAATGATTTAATCTTTCGAAAATGTGTTTATTTTAAAGGCTCCAAACATTTCCATACGCACCTTTTAGGTTTTATAAATACACCCCATCCATCCTCTCCTCTATTTGTTATCATTTAGCTTGCGTCTTTCTCTTCCGATTGCAACACTTTCAAGGCTATTTTCTTTTACAGGTGTGGTATCTCCACTATCTGATTGTGTTTTCTGACTATATCAATAGCATTTTCTCTGTAAGAATTTTCATAGCAGTTTGATAAAGTTTGGCAGGCCTTTGAAAATTCATTGCCCATAAGCTTTTAGCTTTTCATGTGTCTCTTTTTCGGTTTCTTTATATCAGAGTTTGTATTTTTTAAACCTCGTCGATAAGATAGATGTCAGTGACAGTTGCAATTACTTTATATAAAGTGATTTATTTAACTCATGCCACGTGCATCCCATTACATGGAATTCTCTCCACTTGGTTCCCATGCTTGCATGTAATTTTCATGGATTCTATGTGTGCATCCATCCTAGCTGAGTTTCAATCCCAAGAAGACCAAAGGATATGGTTTTGCCGGTTCAAAAGTGACTAAACAGAAGGATTAAAAGTCTAGGGTGAAAAAAAAATAATAGAAATTGGAGGTCCCACCACAAGCCATTATGAAGGTACCCCTATCGACTCATGGGATCCATGAACAAGGTTTTCACAGAGATGTCGTGGGCTCCATGAACAAGGTTTTAACAATCAGCTTATCCAACGTAATGTAGCCATTAAGATTTTACAAGGTGAGAAAGTCTCAGCAGATGGTTTGGTTGTCAGGGCCTGGGAACAAAGACATGTCAACAGAAGTATGATAATAGGTAAAAAGAGGAAGACATATTCAGATGGAAACCAACAACAAGCTTATGGGTAGGGACAAGCCACCCATATGGATTAATATCACAATTAATTATACTTGCATATCTACGTGTTTCACTTTGTCATTTCAATTTTAAATCTAAATATGCAATATGATGATGAATAAGAAATGGGACTTTCAAAATAAATAAATTCTACAAAACGAACGGGTCAGTGTCAGTCACATTGCCAGTGGTTAGTATTCCAATATCGATATCCAGTCTTATTAACAGCCGAAAGAATATATCCAACCAGTGGTCTCTCAGAGCCAGTCGCTAGGAGGTCCTTGTTGATAGCCCATTGTCGATAGTCGCTAGTTGACGCAGGTGGCCATTACACTCTCGATATGTTGGTACTCGATCCAGGCATGTATCCATGCATTCTTGGTACTTATTGTTGGTACTTTATGCAGGCGATCCCAACGGGTGATCCCAGGCATGTGTTGGTGTTGGTACTTGATTCCAATTAGTCTTCTAAGTTGGCTGGCCGAGAAGGAGAGGCCAAAGGGAAATGATTAGTCTTCTCGAGAGGGGATCTCACGGACACAGATGAATTAGAATCACCACATAAGAAATGGTCGAAAGAAAAAAATAAGAAGGGAGATCCCCTTTTTGAGACACCATACACGAGAAACTTGAAAACTTTCCTTACCACCAGAGGAGACGTGACACCTACCTAGGGAAATGTGTCATGTATTTAGGTGGTTTTTCGACACATGGTTTTTTGTCGATGGTTTTATATTTTCGGTTAAGGAATTAGGGTTTTGGACTAATCTAGGTCATTGGGTTAGGGTTTTGGATTCCGTTGGATTCTATATGTATATTGTATTGTAAACAATGTATGAATATAATAAATGTTGGTTTTCCCGGTTTGGGTTTCCAGGTGAAAAATATCTGTGTAATGTTTGTATTTGCCATTGTATATTTTATGTTCTTTTATGAATATCAGTTTGCAGTAGATATTGTACAAGGTTGGGATTTACACATTGGGTAGCGGCACACCTGGGATCCGATATATAGGGTGCTTGACTTGGCAGTGTAGAGGCACCCCTACAGAGGAGGTGAAGATGTCCTTGTACTCCTCCATGACCTTATCCATCTGTTGTTTTCATGCAGAGGGGCCCTGTCTGGAGGTCATGGCCACAGTCTTCCTCTTTCCTTGAGGGCGGATCATCAGGAAAACAAATTTCCTGGTTTTGGAAATGATCTTACTGCATTGTTTTGTAGTAACCAAAGAGATGGTGGTAGGTGGTTCTATCTTCAGTATCCTGTACAACTTATTGCCCAAAGTGATAATAACAGCACGAGGCCTGGACTCATACACAACATGTCACTTCCACAAGTATGGTTGGCCTAATAATACATCAGAAACATCAAGAGGAGCAATGTTACATAATACCTCATCCGTGAAGGGCTTGATGTTGTAGGGGAGATGGCATTGTTAACTGATGCGGAGGTCCCGTCCTTGGTTCAACCACCCGATGGCGTATGGTTGTGGGTGTGCTATGGTCGGAAAGCCCAGCCGCTTCACGACCTCTACCGAGATGAGGTTATTTTGGCTCCCGCTGTCGACAATGAACTGCAACGGTGAACCCTAAACATCCAAAGACCTAACCCTAGGAGATGAAACGCCAAGACTATGGGCCCTATTTGGGTAAGTTGGTACATCAACTTCCCGGGGACGTAACTTTGGCATACGATATTCGTTTGACACGTTCCAGACCTCGTTAGAAATATCTATCCAAGGACTACAACTTTTGGGTGAGCAACATGGATCTACAATCCATGTTGCTCCCTGTTTTCCCAAAAAACGTCGTTTAAGGCCTCAAAACGGCTCCGGAAGTTCAGGACCCAAAAAACTACTAAAAATAGTAAATTGTGCGAAAACTGAAAGAAGAAATGGTGGGGGTCCAAGTGGAATAGGTGGGTGGCCACCAATATCCACCTGGATCAGTTTGTAAGTCCAACGGGAAAACAATAAACTTGTAATGTCCAAACCTCATCTTAAAGGCGGTCTTAGGGACGTCATCCTCCTTGATCTGTAACTAGTGATATCTTGATCGCAAATCGATCCTTGAAAACGCCATCGCACCCTTCATCTGATCAAACAAATCATCAATCATTGGCAACAGATATTGATTATTGATCGTTGCCTTGTTTAATTGATGGTAGTCAATGCAGAGTCTTCACAAACCATCCTTCTTTCGTATGAAGATAACAGGCGCACCCCATGGTGACACACTCGATCTTATAAGTCCCAGGTCAATTGACTCCTTCAGTTGCATTCTCAACTCCTTTAACCCTGGGGTCGACATCTGATAAGGTGTTCTTTCTATCAGTTCAGTCCCCAGTTTCATGTCTATGGTAAACTCCAATTCCCTCTCTGGCAGCATCCCAGGTAACTCCTCCAGAAAGACATTTTCAAACTCTCTCACCACGAGAAGGTGTTCTAGAAATTTCGCTATTCCCTTCTCGTTTAATGCAAGGATCGCATAAAGTTCATCCCTTGTGCATGGTCTTTCATAGCTGCAAGGAAGAGATGAATCTCAGGAAAACTCCCTAGTTCTGACCTACAATCAAACATCTTTGTCCCTCATCATTGACAAAACTCAAGCATTTTGTATTACAGTGGAGTATCACCTCATGTGATTCCAACCAGTCCATACCAATCATGACGTCATAAAATCCTAAGATCATGACATACAGGTTGGCCCTAGTGACAACTCTCCTAGTTTAAGGGTACAACCCATAACCTTTCCTCCAACCTTCTGTTTGGCTCCAGAAGCCATCTCTACAAAGATAAACTCATCATGTTCTATTGTATTTACCTTAATCATTTTTAGCGTTGCACCATAGATGAAAATCTTGGTAGCACTGGGATCTATCAATTACTAAAAGACTGGTCAACGACGGTACCTAACGTCTCAAGCACAGTCGATTGGTTCTTTGTCTGGCGGTTACTCACCGCTGCATGAATCCGATGGGCCTTGCCCAAAACTCCCACAGTAGTGGATCCGACTGATCCAAATTATTTGGCCCTTTCCTCTGGGCAGTAATGTTGGTAATGTGGCTCCCCACAATCCAACACACTTTCTTCAGCCCAGTAATCCCGGTACCCGAAGTAGAAGCTGATTTCTAACAATAAGGCCAAACTCGAACTTCTTGACCTTACATTTCTGGGTAATTTGGTGTGGATCATATTGAAGCATCTCCAAAACGGGCCTCGTACTTGGGCACCGTGTGACTTCCTTGTCACAAGGTGTTGAAATCATTGAGATGACGCTCAACGAATTCCTAAAAAAGATACCTCTCCTGGAACCATTCCTTGAACAGTTCCCATGACACGTCATCAACGGCCACGTTCAAATGTGGCAGGAGTGTCTTTTTCCATAGAAGAGCACTCCCTTCAGTTGAAATACCACCATGTGGACCTTCATGCTGGACGTCGTAATCAAGAAGCATGAAGCACAACGCCTTTCTCTACAACCGTGCCTTGACAGCACAGTCATTCACAACACTCATGGACTCGAGCACTTAAATCTATCGAGTTCTCGGTGGATGCTAACGGTACTAGCTAGGGCGTGCTATTGACCCTCAGAGGCACAGGTGCCATCGCCTCATCTCAGTACCGATGGTGAATCAAGGCCCTTGACATTACTTGAAAGGTCCTTGTCAGACCATCATCATCCCTTACAACAAGTGAATCCATCCCAAGGACTTGTTCTTCCCCTTGGGGGTTTGACTCAGAGGGTGCAGGAACTTCTCGAGGTGTCACACCTCCTTCCACGACACCACGTTGCGTCCCTCTGAGGCGTCCTCTAAATGCGATCACCACATGAACATGTTAAGGTTTATAATTAACGCAACAATTAATACTCAGGGGTTTACTGCAGTGGAAATCCTAGCGATTCACATTCACAGGGTAGAACTCGCTCTGATACCATATGTAATGCCCCTCCACTCCCGATAATAAGCTACGTGTGACATAACTTTTTTTTTTTTTTTTGTCAGGAAAAATAAAACTTCAAGAACATGGTTCCTGAGGAATCCTTAACATCTAACATAACATTCCATTTTGCGCAGGAAGTCTGTAGTCTACTACAGTACCTTGTTAAAAATTCAGGGCGCAATAAGAGTTGTTAATTCCTCACTCGCTAGTAAACTGAAAATGCACACCAGGTTTCTAACCCGTCACATGACCACATATGTGAAGGCATAAGGTGAACGACTGTACACACAAGATGTGTAAGGAAAACTAAACACAAACACAATTAATCATCGCCTAAAGTTCAGGCGTGAGAGTATCGTCAATTAATTCGTTGCACAAGATCTAAGGGCTCACAATCAACACAACTTAAAAACTTATCACCCTCAAGTAGTCTAAGGCCTATTAAATCTTTCCTTACAACATTGTTTCACTGCGCCCATAGCTTCTAGGGACTATCATTACTCACACTAAAATTACGCGCACAAGAACTCTAACTTCTAATCCATCTCATCATCAACATGGACTGCGCAAGAAAATCTAAACCACAAACAACAAGCACCAAATTAGGCTGGAGCACAAGGTGTCATTCATTTAACTCGGCCCAGGAACTCCAACTATTACTATCATTCTGGATATTGCATTACTTGTGTGCACTTGCCTATATCCACTACTAATGGTGCAACGACTTTAATTACGAAGCTACACATCATCGCACGAGGTAATCTAAATTAGTGACCACCTAAGGTGATGCATTCTTTAAAAGGGGTAACATACTAATCCACAGGTGACAAGGGGGATTTCCCTAGCCTCAAGCATTGAAGGTGTAAAATAGGTGAATACTACTATAAGCCACTTGGTACAAGTAAAAAAAAACTTAAATCTTAAGGATCATCAACAAATTTTGGTTGGGATTCCAGCACAATATAAAAGCCAACATTAAGAATATAATAACACTAAAGGTGGATACCAATATCTAAAATTAACGAAAAGGAAGGTGATTGCCATCAATTATGATTAAAGGGTGAGTAAAATTTAATGTTGAGTGCATGCCATCGTTTAATTAAGGGTGAAATCCATCTCTAAAATTATAATGAACAAGAAAGCGAAATTGCCCCCTTTTCTTTTAAAAGGTGAACGCCATCAACATAACAAATCTGAAGTCCAAAAGAAACTAAGGTGAAGATCGAAGTCAAATATGAACTTCACTGTCAACAGTAATCGAGGACAAGAGGATGTTTGATCTCGTTTTTGTACTTCTAATAAAATTCCCAACCCCGAGTTAAGATCGTTTCCCAAAAGAAGTAAGGCACCGGTTTTTTGTTAGTGTTAATTGATGCACAGTTATGGCCAGCTGGCAACCCAAAAAGGGGGATTCGCTGCCATTAAAGAGGCAGTGGTAAAGCCGCCTCGCCTGCTCACTATCCCAATCGTTGTTTTAAAATTTGGGTTTCGGTATCCAATGAATTCGCAGACCTTCCATAATGCAACACAGAGACATAAATGGTTGGGAATCACGCAAACATTCCAGGCGTTCCATAACGCAGTGAATCCATACAACGCTGCCCTTCATAACATAAAACTAAGGGCATCGCTATCTAACCAATAATTTCTCTATAAAAACATCTCTGTGTAGATTAAAACCGTAGTAAAAATATGGCTCATTGCATACTAATTTTGCAGTAAAAAGGGTGAAATTGATACTACTGAAACACCATTTAAAATTGTTATCCATCAAATCAGTAGCTATCAGTAGCTATCCCTTAAATCGACTCGCTATCCAGTAAATCTGATTGCTATGTAATTTACATATTAAAGTGTATTTAAAATGCTAAGAGAGAGTGTATCGATGCCCAAAAAATCACAGTCACTAAATTAATATACACCAATAAATCTAAAATTCATAGACAATGATATTGCCATCATAATTTCGCTGTCAAATTCTAATCAATTAGAATATCACTGGAAATTTGAAATGAAAAACATTGGCTAGGTAAAGGTCGTTGTGATAACCCTTTTTAAAATAATCTTAAACTCCCCAGGATTTGAATCGACACCGGTAATATCGCCTTCAAGCGCAAAGCATAGAATACATTTCAGAACGCAGGGTAAAAAAAATAAATTGTTGTAACAATCACAGTATCGAATACCTGACAAAGGTTCATAAATCAATGGGTTTTACATTAAGCTCGCTGTCAATAAAAGGTAAGAGAAAACACAATCATGAAGATTCAACTCGATCATAAAATAAAAAGGAAAATGTGGTCCAAGGAGGGTAACTTAGCAGTCTCAAAAAATATATAAACCAAGGGTAAGGTTGCATGGTAAACTTCTCCATTAAGGTAATAATTTGCAGAGGAAAATCCCAGGACAAAAGTGTTAAAACTGTAGGTAAAATCGCCCTCGAAATATATTAAAATGCAGAGGCAAAATCGCAATGGAATGTATTGAAATGCAGTCCAAAGACAATAAGATACGTGGTCATTAAAAGCACAAAGAACGAAGATGAATTGTAATGACTGGTTTTAAAATAACGTCTAAAAATTCTACCAAATCCTACCTAATGTACAGCAATTTATACCAGATTCATAAAAGAAGAATTATGCAAGTAAAATTAAAATTTATCAATGGGTAATGCATAAATTCGAATTGAGTACCTTAACATTGATGCTAATTTCCGTTGTCAGCTGCCTTCCTGCTGCTACCTGCTACACATCCAGTCCTGTTGCAAACACAAAAAAATTGCCCAAAACTATTGTCCACCCTGCCAGCTAGGAAAACGACCTAGCTCCAGGATATCTACGGATATCCTGGCCCTCCAAGCCCAAAACCTCTAGCAACTCAGTGCCTCCCTTTTCAATATGTCACAACCAGCAAATCATGTGCCTCAATCAAAGCACACCAATCTCACAGCCCCTCTCGGCTCTCTGCAATACTCAACCCTCCAAACTCATGGCCAACTTCCCCGTGGAATGATGCCTCCTCCAAACTCCTTTCCCCCTCTTATTCTTCATCCACCGCCTTCCATTCATTAACTCCCCCACCAAATACCTTATCGCATTATTAAATACCTTATCCATTCATTTAAATATATTATCCATGTATTGAATACGTTATCCCTTGTGGGATATGTAACTCAATTTAAACATTATATTTTATTATCCAATTCTTATTTAATACTTATTAATTAATTAATTAATTAATAATTAAATCAATCATTAACCATATTGATTAAAGAGTTGATTATACTTAAATTAATCATAATCAAGAATAACTAATTAATAACAAATAATTAGTTAAGTTTATTTTAATAAATAATTATAGTTTAGCTAATCTTTTAGGATTACATTATTAAATTAATTATAATTTATAATTAAGGGTCATTACATACACCCACCCTTCAGGAAACTTCATCCCGAAGTTAAGGTATCTTATGGTACAAAGAACAAGAACATGGTTCACACATTCATAACAAGTAACCGACATTATTAGTAAGTAAATCNATAAATACAGTTTAGCTAATCTTTTAGGATTATATTAATAAATTAATTATACTTAATAATCAAGGGTCGTTACATACACCCACCCTTCAGGAAACTTCGTCCTGAAGTTAAGGTATCTTATGGTACAAAGAACAAGAACATGGTTCACACATTCATAACAAGTAACCGACATTATTAGTAAGTAAATCTAGAAAACTCATACATACTAGTGTATATGTACAAGAAATGTATGTGTAGATAGTACATACAATGCTCATACATGTACTAATAATCAAACTGTCATCCTTTAGTATTTTATGTATGCATCCAATCCAGTCAGCAAGACTAGTCTTTTATAAAAGACAACAATCGTCAATTGTTTGAGAAATTCTTTAATCACAATTATCTGGTTCAATAATTTATTTTAACAACTGTGGTTTAGTTAGATCATAATGAATATT
>JASDQU010013295.1:395885-422555 GCA_032191745.1 Picea mariana
AATTTAATAAAATGCATTACATACTCATTCGTACATTAAAATAAATCGAAATATGACCATTTAAATTGAAATCTTCAGTTAGGAAGATGAAAGAAAATGAAACCAAAACCTAAACTACATTTCAATCAATAAATTCATTTTTAAAAAAAAGTGCAAAATATTGATCAAAATATGAGATACATTTTAAATAAGCAAGACCATTAAATAATATATGATATGATAGACCACGTGGAGAAATTTGAATCAAATTGTATACCATATAAAGAATCGTATAACTCTTAGAAGTCCAGCATCAAATTAAATAATATACAACAAATACCCTTAAGACACCTTATATGAAAATTGGTATTTATTTATTTTTATTTTTTTAAACTTGACATATTTAAGGCTCGAACTACAACAAATTTGTTTAATGCTCAAATTTATATTTAAATTTTAAACTACCAAATGGCGGAATAAATGGCGCGCGGGCTAAGTCGGCAGCATGGGCGGCTCGCATGTAGCCCACGTGTCCTTCACCTTTATTTACGGGAAGCTCACTTCCTTAAACCCTAACTCTCCATTTTGCCTCCTCATTTGTTGTGGTCGCTTGTGCAGGGAGGCGTGAGGGAGTATGGCCGCCATGGCGAATACAGTGCGCAGGCCTGTAAAATGGTTCGAAATTTGGGGTTTTGTAAAGCAATTTCTATGAAGTTCAGTGTTGTTTATCGATTACATGGCCCTGGTTAATCGAGTAGCTTGACCTCTGATTAATAGGCATCGGATGCACTAATACTGTGCAAGCTTATTAGCATTTGCATACTGTTGGGGTTTGGTGGTAACACTGACTTTAGTTTATGTGTTTGTTGTAGGTGCGTGGAATGTTAGAGCCTGCGGGCTTTGGGGTTATGTGTTTGTGTTGTGCTGGCGCTACTTTGTGTGCGTTGTTGTGTGAGCCCGAGGTATGGGCTTTCGGGTTAGGCGTTGGTGCTGGCGCTGACTTGTGCGTTTGTTGTTAGTTCGCGCCCGAGGACTTCTTTGCATAGTGCACATATAATGGACTTCTTTGTTCTTGACTTGGGCGTTGGGCTCTATTGTTGTTTGTTGTTATTGATGTTGCCGTTGCTGCTACTGGAATTAGACTTGACGACTCCTCTTCTATTGTCGCTGTTGTCATTAATTCCATCGACAAAAACCCTATCCCGCCGTGAACCTTCCATCACCACTCTCCACTCTTTTCGTCCCAGCTGTGCCGGACTGGCTGCCATTGCACTGTCCATATTACAGCAATAACGTCGTTGTTTCCCTAGGAACCCTCAAAACCCCCGCCCCCGAACGGGATTTTATGAATGTTTGCTCCTTGTGGCGTCAAATGACGGACTTCTTCTCCTAAAATCAGCGGCTAAATCGTCTATCGTTTTCATGTGTTCTCAGAAGTTGTGTGACAGAAAAATAAAGGTAAAGGAATTCGGTGAGGAGACGAAAAATGTTTTCGCTTCCCACCCTGATCGTAAAATCATTGACGATTTCTTGGACGCTTGGTCTTGGGCTTTGGCTCGGTTGTATATGGTGCTTTCTTGTGCATTTGCTGTCAGTTCGCGTGCCTGTGTGTTGGCTGTTGGTTTGCGCGCTTGCGTGTTTGCTAGTTTTAATTTGTATCTCTATTCTTAAGAGACTGGTTTTGTTTTGGTTTGCTTGCAGGGTTATAGTTCTTTCTTTTCATTAATCTTTCTTATATATTTAGATTTTCTTCTTTTCCACTGTATTCACAGTGGTAATTTATGTATTTAGACGAGAGCAGAGTTGTTTCAAAGCATTATAAGTGTATAGTATTGAAGATTCCAGCAATTGGATCATGTAAGGTAGCATGCAAAACATAGATGTTTTTTTTTGTCTAGGTTTGAATCTTTTGCTTGTTTGGGTTAAAACTTCTCGTCCAGAGGTTTATTTTTACTGGGTCTATGGGCCGTCAAAGAAGAAACCAGAGGACGGATGGTGAATGAGGTATGCCATCGTGGGCAAGAAACGACAGTTCCGACCACCGATTTTGCCCCGCGAAATCTACTGCTAGTATGTATTCTTTCTTAATGGTCATTTTGTCAAATTTTCATATTTGGGTTCATTATTAGATAGCCCAAAATGTCTTTCAGTGTTTTGGTTTCCTGGATGATTGTTTTAAATTAGGCTATTTAATGGATAGGAAAGGCAGTTTTCTTTTGCCAATGGTTTAATTGATTATGTCTTCGTGTCTATTTAATGGGGACTGGATTGTATTTTAAAATCTTTGTTGGTGCTTTTTGCTTTTTCGCTGGGTCAAAAAAACATTATATTAACAGAAGATTAAATTACAGAAAGTAGAAACAGAGACCAGGAGTATAAAGAATAAAAAAAATATTCACAAAATTGGCAAACCCCTTTACAGGGACTAGAAGTATAAAAAATATTAACAAAATTGACAAATAGTTCATGCCGAGAGAAAACTAGTGACTACTTGTAAACAAAAGGGAAACTTATTAACTTATTGCTCTTTGGGAGGCCTGCCTTTGTTCTGGTTCCTAAGTTTGTCATTTTTGTCCGAACTTGGGGGGTGTAATTGTATAGAAGTTAAATGTAATAGCCTAGTTAAATTAAGAACCATGTATTTTTTTTTATTAAAGTTTCTATGTTTTGTGTGCAGGGTAAGCGGAGGGGAAATTGAGCTTGGAACGTGGCCCTTAAGGCTCCAGGGTTTCAACTACAGCTCTGATACCAAATGTAATGACTGGTTTTAAAATAACATCTAAAAATTCTACTAAATCCTACCTAATGTACAACAATTTATACCAGATCCATAAAAGAATAATTATGCAAGTAAAATTAAAATTTATCAATGGGTAATGCATAAATTCAAATTGAGTAACTTAACACTGATGCTAATTTCCGTTGTCAGTTTCCTTCCTGCTGCTGCCTGCTACACATCCAGTCCTGTTGCAAACACAGAAAAATTGCCCAAAACTATTGTCCACCCTGCCATCTAGGAAAACGACCTAGCTCTAGGATATCTACGGATATCCTGGCCCTCCGAGCCCAAAACCTCTAGCAACTCGGTGCCTGCCTGTTCAATATGTCACAACCAGCAAATCATGTGCCTCAATCAGAGCACACCAATCTCACAGCCCCTCTCGGCTCTCTGCAATACTCAACCCTCCAAACTCATGGCCAACTTCCCCGTGGAATGATGCCTCCTCCAAACTCCTTTCCCCCTCTTATTCCTCCTCCACCACCTTCCATTCATTAACTCCCCCACCAAATACCTTATCGCATTATTAAATACCTTATCCATTCATTTAAATATATTATCCATGTATTGAATACGTTATCCCTTGTGGGATACGTAACTCAATTTAAACATTATATTTTATTATCCAATTCTTATTTAACACTTATTAATTAATTAATTAATTAATAATTAAATCAATCATTAACCATATTGATTAAAGAGTTAATTATACTTAAATTAATCATAATCAAGAATAACTAATTAATAACAAATAATTAGTTAAGGTTATTTTAATAAATAATTATAGTTTAGCTAATCTTTTAGGATTACATTATTAAATTAATTATAATTTATAATTAAGGGTCATTACATGAATCAATACACAATGGTATCCAAACGAAAGAAAGCGCAAGACAATCAATCAACCAGGAACACTCAACGGGGTAGATAGATGGGAAAAAACATCATTCTCTCAACATCCACGCATAGAAAAGCAGGGCATTAGGATTTATAGTTCTACTAACTCCGAAGTGATGACCATACATCTGACTCATGTCTGACTGCTCAGGCGTGGACTGATGATCTAGGGATGAGGGCGAAGTAGAAAAAAAACACAACGCTTCACAACGAAACAATAAAACCAATAGGACAGTCACCACATTCAGGGATCGAATGCCAAGGGAATCAAGTCAAATAGTGAGCTTAAGGCTATGGGGAATTTGAGTTCTCAATTAAAATTCTAACTCAAACAACTTATTTACACAGCAAAAAGTACAGAAACGAAAGCGTAAGGTCATAATAATCTACCATGTAGAATAAAAGAAAGTGTATCGTAGCCCAAGGTGACAACTCTAAGTCAGTGTCTCGCGCTCTCTGTGCAGCTCTCACTTGCCGACTGAAGAGACTTCACCGATACCTCCTAGCCAACGCTAATGGTACTCTTCTTCCCCCTTAGCCCCCTGAGCCGCAAAGGGGCCACGCACACTAAACCAAAGAACAAATGGTTCCCATCTCGCCTCACAAGGCCGATCTACCGCTCCTCACCGAGGTGGGTATCCCAACTCCCACAAGATAAGTCAATCAAGTCTAAAATTCCATAGCGTAACGTTACGCATAACAGGAAAGATCCATCATCTTCCTCCTCCCTCCTTTATATAGAGTTTCTAAGTCAATTATTTCCCAAATTCCCATTTAATTTATTGTTCAATAATTTAATTCAGAAAAATACTCCCCGTACATGTGTCACTCATCCCCTTCTTTGCACCAGAAATTAATTTCAATAATTATTTAATCACTCATATTTCTCTCACCCACCTAAAATAATTCCTAGAATCGCTCCTAGGTGTCCCAATATTCCCTTACACAATTTAATGACTTACCCCCCTTACTAATTTACTAGTTGAGTTCAATTTAGAAAGTTCTTAAAGGCAAGATTCCTTGCTATGTTATTATTTCTTCTTTTTCCTTATGTTTCCCTTTCTCTTTATGTTTCCCCCTTTTTCCCTTAGTTTCCTAATTCTTTAAAATTCCCTATTTCCCTTTTTATCTAAAACTCAAATTAGCAAGTGTAGGAAATTACCTCTTTCCCCTTTTTCTTTTTAATTAATAAATTTTTAATTAGCATAAGTAACAAAACAACTATTTCCCTTTTTGTTAAAAAGTAATCCCCAAAGTAATTTGATTTTTTTACAAATTAAATGAATGGCTTACCCCTTTCTCGTCACATGTTTAATGATGATTATATATATATATACCACAAGTATCATTTAGACCTAGATTTTATTTTCCTAGGCTCGGCGACATTTTATTAGGAAAATTGTTTTTAAATCTTTCTTATCACAATATTCGTTCTAAGGCCATCTAGGTTTAATCACTTATTAGTTAACAACGCAATGTGCCCTTCAAGATGCACTAGGATCTCCAAGGGTGCCACTCGCCTCATTCTATTTCCCTTGTGCGACGTGCCCTTCAGGACGCACTACGTGCTCCAAGGGTGCCACTTACCTCATTCTTTTTTTCTTGCATGATGTGCCCTTCAGGATGCACTATGTGCTCCAAGGCTACCACTCGCCTCTTGAATGACTTGGTAGACGTCAAAAACCCCTGGAGTCAATACTCCATCAGGTGATCTTGTGAGAGACTAAGGGACTCTAAGGAATAAGGCCCCTGCCTTATTGTGCGCCCCTTAGAATCATCGTGAGCGCCTGTCGCAATCTTCCCTCACGACATCGTGGGTCTTCTTGAACTAGGTAATTGTTAACCTATAGTTCGAGCCAAGATGAGAGTGTTAGTAGGTTGTGGCAGGGTTGTTGTCCACACCTCTCCCTCAATGTCTCTAGTTGTCGTGCATGACCCCTCTACTTCACATGTGAGTCTGGTCGACAAAATATTGTCATCTTGCATCATCAACGAATCATGTCATAAATAAAATCAATCATCATGACATCTAATTAGATGTGAATATGTCATATCAACAATAATCAAAACCCAATAGTCCACTCCTTGACTCCATCCAGAGTCCAAGGGGTTTCATTGATGCCTCTGCATCCTCGAGGTACAAAGTCCTGCACACTCAGGAGAACCCCGTCAATATCACCTATCTATGTAAATACGCAAAATAACATATCATTTATCCATAATGCCTCATAATCATAATCAAACAACCAATAGTCCCCCCGGATGGGGTGCCACGTCGCAAAGCGGAGCCACGCGGGAAAACGTCGGGATGCACCATTAATACATCCACCGGCGACCATCCCCTCAGCCATTAACCAAGTATGAATCTATGCAGCCAAATCCAGGCGATGAGCCCCTTCACGCAAGTGATCGATACAATGCACCAACGCACTCGAAAGCAAGCCTTAATGGCCATGGCGGTCGTGGTTGTCCTCCTCCTTATCACTCACCTTGATAGAATTGAGCGATATTCATCCATCGCAGCATCGAGTGCAGAGTTAATTTTAGCAGAGCGACAGTTTGCGAACCCATTGAAGCTCTGGATCAGAGCCTTCCACCTGCAAGGAACCTTGGTCATCTCCAGGGTCTCCACCATGCCCAGAGCACGAGGTAAGCCACGTAGGGGTGCCGCTTGGTACACATCTGAATCTCGCCACCAGAGACAGAAGAAATTTGAGCATGCATTAGCCATGGTGTCCTTCCGAAGGCGTAGGAAACCATGAACGCCTCCAATGGCGTACGTGGAAGAGATCACCTTGGAAGATGCCATGCAAAGCTATCCCAAGCTCCCTTTGTTCACAGTCCTGGACAATTGGAATCCACCCACTGATTTCGGCACAGATGACAAGCTTCTGCCTTCAGGCAAACTGCTTGGCTCCAGTGTAAATAGCCCAATGGAGAACTTTGCCACCTACTATGTTGAAGAAGAGACCCTGTCCCACACAAAGGGAAGCAGAGATTCACCCAGCGGTGCACCTATGGAGGCGGCGACACATCTTTCCAACCGACCGACGCATGCAAGTGAGGGAGCAACAGGGCCCATTCCCTCAGCCTCCATCGACGACCACTGGCAGGACCAGCACCCCTTCACCAATTCGGAGCACCTCGCTCTAATCTTCGATATGCGGAGTCTGTTGGACGACCAAATCTTTCGCATCGCCCGAATCAATCATTGACTCGACATGTTGCTCGCTGCTCATTCCAAGACTCTCCCTAAAAGGAAATGCCCAACGTGCGCGCAAGATTATGAATTTCCAGCAGGATGGCGAAAGCACGGGGACGAGGACGAGCTGACCGAATAAGAGGTTCAATTATGTTCTTGGTTAGAAATTTTTTTCTGTTTTCGAACCAGGCTTTCGCCCAGTTAGATCTTAGCTATTTTGTAACTAGTTTTTGGCATACAGTTTAAACTTAATGGTTGGAAGTCCTGGTTTCCTTCGGGCAAGACGGTACTCTCATAGTTTTGTTTGCTGGGAAACAAATGGAACATGATGCCTAGCTGTCTCAGTTTCTTGTTTAGGCGGGACAGCTGGCATCATAAACAGTCACTGTAACTTGATAATGATAATATAACAGGTTCTATCCTTTTTTTTTTTACTTTAACAAAAAAAAATCAAACAGCCAATAGTCTAATAATCAAGATCACTTTCAAGCAAGTGTCCTCAAAGAATAAGTTCGCTCAGTGCGCATAAAAGAGGGATGTTACACTCTCAGTGCATGCAATATCGGGATGTTACATAATAGGATAACCCTAACCCTAATATTGAAAAGAATAAATTTCACACAAGCATTAATTCTCAAACCATTTAAATAAAGAGTAGTATACCATTTAAATAAAGAGTAGTATGGTTGTTATATTTTTCGTCATATTTTATATAAATATTTTTAAACAATGTAGAGATACACATATACTTAAATTTTCTCTTTCCTAAGTATTGTGACAAGGTGGGGATATTATCATTATTATTTTGTTTTTGTTAAATTAATTTATAATTTATAAATAATTGTATGATTATTAATAATAAATTATTAAGTAATACTTAATCAAAATATTTATCACACTATCAACCTTCCTAACCTCTTAACTCAACAAAAATATGGTGATCTTGGAAAGCTTCTCTTAATTCTTTTGCACAGAAACAAAATTCTAAAGAATCACAAGTAATCACTTACCCTCTTAAGATTAATCATCATCATCATCATCATCATCATCAGATTTAAAATGTATACATATATTAATGGTTGTGTCCATCTATGCAACTAGCAACAACCACATTTAAGTAAAAAGTGGTTGGATTGGCCTATATTAACCACTTTTTACTTAAATGTGGTTGTTGCTAGTATGATCAACAATGAATCAGATTTGATGTTCATAACTTCCTTGCATTTATAAATGCATCCTTTAAAGTGTTTATTTTTTTACATTTACTTTTTAAGATTAAGAAATTACAAACCTAGTTTTTCAACTTCCATGAAATATAACCAAGATTACCTAACTTTTAACATTTACATATTAATTAAGTTTTTAGATTTAAAAAAATTTGGCACTTATGGTTAGTGGGATGTGAACCGTGACATGTTTGAATGCCACGTTTAGCCTGCCTTTCAATTTCAATGTAAGCTTAAAAGCATGCATAACTAGGTAGAGGTGGAGCGCTCTTAACTTAGAAGGTGGAGATTTGTTGGTTTTTAACTATGATGCACACATTTCCCTTCCTATGAGCCTGCGTGCGTTTTTAATTGTGGTGCGCACATCTCCCTTCCTGCTACTTGTTGTTCCTTGCATTTGGTTACAAAATTTGTTATCATTCTCAATCTCTTTTCATGGCTAACGTTTCTCTTCATTGACCTCTGCAAGATTAATTGACCTCATGCATGTTACAAGTTACAGTGCGAGCTTGTACCAATAATGGTACACTATTCTACATCTAGGGTTAGAGTTTATATTTAAGGTATTATTTATACCATACACGATTTTAAGATTTAGATCTAGATTCACTATTTTATTTGGAGCTTACAAGATTTTACTAGCAGCTTCAGCAAAATGTATCCACTCTTGTGTCATGCTCATGGATCGTTCTGTTGGAAGCCTATGCGTTTTTCACTCTTGTGTCATGCTCGTGGATCGTTCTGTTGGAAGCCTATGCGTTTTTCACTCTTGTGTCATGCTCTTGGATCGCTCTATTGGAAGCCTATGCATTTTTCTAGAGGCCTAAGGAGGCTGACGATGGCTTGTATTTTATTCTCATTTCTTGTAAATTTCAAAATGGATGGTTTTACATTTAATTATGAAATACTAATATATATGTTAATATTGAGTTGTTGTAGACAACAGAATCAATGACATGCAAGTGTTTATCGGGATTTAATTCCCTCAATTGCCACATGCAATACTTATCACTGTCGCAACGAGGCAGGGTTCCATCCTCATTTCAAAAAGTCAGACCCAATTAAATAATGTTAAGTATATCAACATTATACTTTAGAGTTTCATAGCGGAAAATAAGTATTGAATTTCCATAATTTCCTGAATCAAAGAAAACTCCTATCTGCCCAAACTTTCCTTTTATTACGTAATAGCTTTGGGACAGAATGGACATCTTGTATTTTATTGTTTAGGGTTGATTTTGAGAATTTATTTATTATAATGGACACCAAATTTGACAAAATTTGTACCAAAACCTTACCTTTTCTTCCTCGTCCTCAACCACACCGCAAAGGAGGAAATATCTCTCAATATGAAGATATGCAGGAGCTTGGATATCGATCTATGGTGCTCAGGGAGTCTCTCTCGATGCCTTTTATAGACCATAATTTCGTCCATCGTTTTGAGACAACCTATGAACAATCTTTCGACCGAAAGATTGTTCAGCTATAGTCCGACTGAACAATTGTTCGGCCGAACAATCTTTTGGCCGAAAGAGTATTGTCGGAGAGAAAATATCCAGCCGACTAAATTTTTACACTCAAATCGAGGGCGCGATCAATGCACTGTTCAATTGGTCATTAGGAAGTGGGCATCAAATGACATGTAGAAGTTGAATTGATTGTTCAAGTGGCATGTAAAGAAAATGAACAATTGTAACTATCTCTTTGAGATGGGCCATAAGAATATGAATTGCTAGAGATTGAGAGAGGGAGGTAGAAGTTTGAAGATTACAATTGAGAAATGATGCAATTATAGGTCTCTACAATTGGAAAATACCACCAAAGTGGAAGACATTTTACGAATTGTGTTGTTGTTTCATAGCGATTGTGAGTGAGTGCAGAGGTTGTGTACGCAGGCGTGTTGTGAGCGAAGAGGTCGTGTCGGCGTTTGTGAGCACAGGGGTCGTGTTGGTGTTTGTGAGCATGGGCGCGCCGAACTCCAGGTAATTTTCGAAGCTTTAGTATATAATTTAAGTTTAAAATTTTTAAAATGTGTTGTTAATTTATATTGTAAATTTTCAATTTATTGTTTTGTAATGTGTTGTTAATTTATACGTAATTCACAGTCCACTGGACTGTGACTTGGCCGTGGGAGGCCAGCCCTGTGGCCAAGCCGTGCGACCAAATAAAACAAAAAAAAAAAATGAGCAAAACATAGATATGTTTATATTATAATATGTCCATAATATTCATGTTTATAATTCAATAAATTATCACATCTATAATAAATTTAATTTCAAAAATACATCACAACAAAAAATATGAATTTTCATTTTAATGTTGATGGATATGATGTTTTAGATCAACTTTAACAAGAAATTGAGCCAAGCATAATTATGTATATTTTATAGTATGTTCATAGCATTCATGTTTAGAATTTGAAATAAATTATCACATCTATAATGATTTTTAATTTTTTTTTATGTTTAGAATTTAGTAAAATTTTATAAATAATTAAATTAAATAAATTTTGTTAATGTAAATATAAGTTTATAGTCAATTTATAGTTGTATATATTTGATGTGCTTAGAATTTAGTAAATTTGATATTTTTTTTTATGTTTATTGTTTAACAAATTTGGTGTGTTTTTAAAATTAAATCTATAATTATATTGATATTGATAATAACATTATAGATCATATTGAAATCAACAAATTTGAGGCTAAAAATCCCAACCATATTGTATGATATCATGTTCAACATATCTTTGAATCAAAAATACCGATATCTATTGTTTCATAAGAAACTACATCAAAACATTTATTGGCATGTATAACATAGTTACTAACTTGACAAGAACTATGACTTCAAAGGGAGAATTATAGCCCTAAAATCCCATATGTTTTAGTCAAAAATAGCAAAATCAACTCCCATTAGGAAAAGCGGTGCTACTGGTAGCACCCTTTTTTATCAATATTAAAATTACCACTTTATGCAACTATGACTTTAAGAATGTCATAATAGCACACTTTTTTGTTTTTCGGGTTAAAACTATAACTTCTTTCAAATCTCTGGATTTGACAAACAATACCATTGCAACTAAAACCTTCATTGCTAAGAGTCATTTATATTTGGACTAGATTGACAAAACACATCTTGAAACCATCTAGTGAGACCTAATGATAATGGGTAAGTAAATCTCCCTCTATGCTTCACATGTCGTACATATTGTCAAGTCTTGGTCACATCTCTGTGTAAGACATGAGTGACCTACTTGTGTAGTAAATTGCTCAAAAAGGAACCAGTCTCCCACTTTGGTGGTCTTTTCCATTGTCTTCCACTGTGGTGGTCTTTTCCAATTGTAGATACCCTTTGACTAAAGGAATAGTTATAAAAAATACTTGATTTTGGATGATAAAGTCTAATTTTTAGAAATAAAAGAATCTTAAATGGGAACTAATTATTATACTCATTTATTACTTCACAGATATTGACCGAATTTATTGAATGCTTATCTTATTGATGATATTTATATTCATATAGCATAACTTCAAATTGACAACTTATTGCATTTGTGTAAGACATGAGTGACCTACTTGTGTAGTAAACTGCTCAAAAAGTAACCAGTCTCCCACTTTGGTGGTCTTTTTCAATGTCTTCCACTTTGGTGGTATTTTCCAATTGTAGAGACCTATAATTGCATCGTTTCTCAATTGTAATCTTCAAACTTCTACCTCCCTCTCTCAATCTCTAGCAATTCATATTCTTATGGCCCATCTCAAAGAGATAGTTACAATTGTTCATTTTCTTTACATGCCACTTGAACAATCAATTCAACTTCTACATGTCATTTGATGCCCACTTCCTAATGACAATGAATTGGTTCAATAGTTATCGTCGATGCACCATACACATGTTTCTTTTGATCTTATAATCCCTTGTACATTTTGTCAATTCATTGAGGTTAATATATGCACCCTCAAAGAAACCATTAGGATTGATCTATTCCATGGTAACGTTGAGTGCTATTCTAACAAGAACCCTAATCAACTTAGTCCTCAACCATTCAACTACTCATAGACCATACTACAGGAAGATTTGACCAATAAACATTCTTTAGAACCTTTTAGGTTTTTTTTGACATGTTCTAGAAACATGCATCCATTATTTCCATTAATTATCTCAATTTGATCTTCAAGTCAATTATGCATAGTTCAGTAAATCTATCACTTCCATATTAGGTCAGTTATCTCCTAGTGGAACTTCCCAACAAAACTTCCTACTTAGTCGCACTCTGACCTAATTGACTATTTGACTTCTTACACGATTCAACACATAATAACATATCCATTCCATTGACTAGTAAAGCAAAAAGTTCCATTTGAAGCTCTATTTTTACTAGTTTTATAAATACCTTATGACACTTTCCTAAATCCCTTGGATTTATTCATCATTTGAGATCTTTGGTAGTATATACAAATACATTTACTTTTTTTATGGATGTTGATATTTACAAAATTTGTGTGTTGGTGTAATTTACTAGTATTGTGGCATTGATGCTCTTTAAATGAAAAGTAAAAGAGTTGAAACCAATCCTGCAAAAAGTTAGAATTCATTTTGTTATCAAATATAAACAACCATGAGTAAGATGGACATGAATTGCAAAGAGTGAATATGGGATTGTACTTAACAAAGAATAATCTAGTGTCATATTGTATGATTGTAGTTCAAGAACAAGAATATATATATATATATATATATATATATATATATATATGGAACAGTTATTTCTTGAGTGCATCGTATTTTTTAACACAATTTCGTAGTGTACAAGAGTATTTAAAAAATATTATTAAAAATAAGTGATCACAAGTGACAAAATCCTTAAAAACTAGGTTCAAAGTGTTTGCTAGCAAACATTTACATTAAGAATCAACACTAATATTCAAGATATTTTCCATGAATAGAAAATCTATATTACTTTGTTAATGTTGGTATTTCTATAATGAGTCAACCTATTCATAGATTGATTAGGTTTAAAGTGTTTGCTAGCAAACATTTACACAAAGAATCAACACTAAGATTCAAGATATTTTCCATGAATAGAAAATCTATATTACTTTGTTAATGTTGGTATTTCTATAATGAGTCAATCTATTCATAGATTAATTTTGTTTTAGGTAATCTGTAATGATCATTAGCCAAGCTATCAAGATTTATTAGGCTAGTGAGCCTAGCCGAGCTATGATATATGCTCCCTTAGTTATGGCCTCAAACAAAATTTTCATTAAAAAACTCAATGATTAACATGATTATGTAATTCACGCTTGGTTTTGCATTTTTTTGTGCTCTTCATTTAATAACAAGAGAAAGAAATATTCATTGCCAAGAGTCATTTATATTTGGACTAGGTTGACAAAAAACATCTTGAAACCATCTAGTGAGACCTAATGATAATGGGTACAAGTAAATCTCCCCCTATGCTTCACATGTCTTACATATTGTCATGAGTCTTGGTCCCATCTCTGTGTAAAACATGAGTGACCTACTTGTGTAGTAAACTGCTCAAAAATGAACCAGTCTCCCACTTTGGTGGTCCTTTCCAATGTCTTCCACTTTGGTGGTCTTTTCCAATTGTAGAGGCCCTTTGATTAAATGAATATTTATAACGAATGCTTATCTTATTGATGATATTTATATTCATTTAATATAACTTCAAATTGACAACTTATTGGATTTGTGTTGGATATGTAGGCATAATTTAAACATGGTAGGAACTATGTGAGGAAACAAAGAATCATAATGTTATGAGGGCCATGTGACCTAACACTAGTGATATATCCACTCATAGTAGAAACATTTTCTAATGAAAACCCATATCATATGGGAGTTTTATGTTAGAAATAACATTTTATCCCTACCTTCTAGTTAACAAAAACTCTTCATAAGTAAATTGATATTTCATTGAATTTCCATTTAATAGTATTTGTAATGGTATATCAATGGTTTGTAGAGTGATATCCTTCTCCATTCTCAAATGATTTAGCCAAGAATTGGCATAGTTATGCCAACCCCCATTAAGCAATAGGTAGCAAATTTTCTTTCATGTTAGTAGTCTCTTGTGCTTGAACATTAGGTAGCTAGTTTTAGTCATTCTTTTAATGGGGAAACTATATCAAGCAAGGGAGTTAGGGAGTTTATAGTTAAGAAATCCCTTAGTGGAAATATGGTTCCTTTATGTAACAATTAGGTATAACTCTCTTAGTGGAAATCCCTTAGTTAATAGTAAAATTAGGTCTCTTTATGTATCCCTTAGTGGAAATCCCTTAGTTTACAGTAAAATTAGGTCCCTTTATGTAACTTTAGGTCACCATAAAATATTTCAAAATTACGTATTTAATTCAACTATATCCACAACTATCCAACAATTTGTACTTAAATTTCTCAAGTGAATCAAATCTCTCAAGTGATGCATGGGTAGTGTCCGGTCTAGTATAGACAATGGCATACATGAAAATTTCAAAAACACTTGTATAAGAACGTGAGACATGTACTCTACCTCTTCTTTTGTCTTGGGTCATTTCTCTGAAGATAACTTTACACCTACATTAATATGAGTCTTGACCAATTTATATTTTTGTATATTAAATCTAGTTGCAATATTTCCTCAACATATTTCCATGGTATTGCAATGGGTCCTCTATGGTGGCCAACATTTTTATGGAAAATTTTGAAATAAGAGCATTGTACTCATACCCCATGAATCCCAAGAGATGTAAAAGGTATGTAGATGATACTAATGTGATATGGCCTTGCATAAAATAAGAGTTGAACAAATTCTTTGAGAACCTTAATTGTATCTCAGAGGACATTAAGTTCACTATGGAATTGGAGGAGAATAACAACATCCCATTTTGGATGTACTAATTCAAAAGAATCAATATGGGAACCATCTGCATGAAGTATACAAGAATAAAACTCATATAGATAGTTACTTTCATGCAAAATATTATCACCATCCCACTTAAAATATAGGATTTAAGAACATCCTATCACTAAGAGCCATTACTATCTTTGATGAAGGCCACCTTGAATAGGAAAAAGATCACCTTGCCAAGGTTTTCAAGAGAATAGGTTATATGAATGAGGATATCACTGCTACAATAAGAAAATCCATGGTTAGGACAAGAGGTGAGCCTCGTTCAAGAGAAACACAACTGAGTCACATACCCCACCGTCCCTACATCAAAGGGGTCACCAATAGGGTCACCAAGGTTCTAATAAAAAAGGATATCATCACCACTTTTAAACCCCTTGAAACCATTAGATAAAAGATGATATCAGTGAAGGATACCATGGACCAATGTTAGTATAATTGGTCTATAAGGTAGAATGTACTTGTGGAAAAAACTACATCAGGGAAACTGGGTGATCATTTCAAATAAGGATTAAAGAGCATGAAGCTAATATTAAGAATGGGCTCACACACACCTCAAAATTAGTCAAACGGTCCCTCGGTGAACTCAACTTCTGATTTTCAATGAATTCTGATTTCTAATGAGTGAGTACCTCTGTGGCTTGATTGTTTAAAACTTTGATTTATCTTTGTGTTTTTAATTGCTTGAACTTGTGTACATCTCTAGATTTTTTTTGACAAACTCTGCATTGTGGATAGATATTGCGGAGTGATGTCGACACAAGATTATGAAAACATTCACCGCAAACGCTCTAGGAATTATCAAGAAGGAAGAACAATAACTCCTTCAACTAAGACTCCGAGTGAACACCAACAATCTCGTCAGAGGAGATTTTCAACTGAGTCTGTAAATAGATCAACTGCAAAACCTGCTCAAACCAGTGTTATGGATGAAACCTTCTTAGATAGGTTGTGCATCAACACTCCTACACCTGAGAATGTAGGGAATATCTCTGGACGAGAGAATATTTATGGTAAGTTTCTTAAATTTTGTTTATTTTTGTTGAATTTTGTTGTATTTAAATTTATGTGAGGTTAAATCTTGAAGTTACTTTCAAATGTGTGTGTAGGAAATCAATTTAGAGAAAGGGGTGGCAATGAGAGTGGCTTTCACAAATATTCAAATTTCGATGCAGAGGGTGAAGGTGGATTTATGTCACGAACCTCCTCGTTACGATGACAACCTCTTATAACAAGTGCAATTTTTTTTATTTTTTTATTTTTTATTCTTTTTGTGTGTGTGCGCGCGTGTGTACAAGGATAATAAATACATTCGACTCTGCATCGACATACGATGATGTAAAAGGCGCATACCACGACGAACACAACATGACGACCTAAGACGCACATCGAGTATCTGCATGCAATGAATGACAATCAATCGACAAATAAATAAGACTAACTACCCGCCCTTCCTACCCTGCAATGGTTAGAACCTCCAAGACACATAAGCAACGCTCAAGCCTAGGTTCCCATCGATTTTAACCATTTAAGGTCTCAGGGTTAGCGACTGTTCTGAGGAACATGGAGGTGTCTACATCTCGCCCGACATAAGCAAACCAAGCAATTAAATGATTACAACGAAGTACAAAAATAATTAAATGAACAACCACATCCTCTATGGAAGGTGCAAGTCAGAAGGACTCAGACAACGACCAACCATTATTAAGACAAGGCATTATCTATGACTCAATTAGCATTAATTACAGACCAATTACTCCATTAAATTTCCATTAATCGACTATTTACGCAACCCAACCTTAAAATTATGTAAATTAAATTAATTGCAAAATCCCCATTTCCTAAATCATAATAATTTATGGTACTTAGTTCAAGGACCTTACATTTTACATGTCATCAATAACAGTAAATTTCAATAACATTACAATAAAATAACAATGTCATTATATTTTATATTACAATAACCTTTCAATTAAAGTAACAATAAAATTACATTTCCTGTTATCTAACACTAACATTACATTTATTTTATATTGCAATAACATTACCCTAAAACAAAATCAGCATTACATTTTATATTATAATAACTTTGCAAATAAAATAACAATAAAATCTCATTACAGTAGCATTACACTTACTTATTAAAATAACAATATATTGTAGTTACATAATTCATAAACAATAAATTTAATGACATTACCTTTATGTATTACAATAACAAATTACCTTCAAAATTACATTTATACTTTACTAACACTATTTATGTTATCATTAACAATAAAAACTAGCAACGGTGAGTGCATGCTAGACCAAATGGGAAACTGATGCACATGCCAGAATTCATGCCTCAAACTGGCAACCATCAATGGCAGCTGTCAGAGAATCCCTGTCACAGTCGTACCTCACGCGACTCACAGAGGTGGGAAAAATGAGTAAGAATTTAACACGGTACAGAGGTGAAAATGGTATGAAACTTGACACGGTTTGCAGGGGTGAAAATGTATGGACTGGACACCGTTTTTAGGGGTGAATTGGACGATTTTAACAAAGTGCAGAGGCAAATTTAAAAGGTTTGAAATGGTTAGTAGAGGCGCAATGATACGAAATCACTACAGTTGCAGGGGAAAATTGTTAAGAGTTTAAATGGTAACAATTTAAGCTTTAAATCGAGTTATAGCCCTTCATTTCCAGATCTATGCTTCAACGCCCAACATATGGGTGCCTTATTCATTACTCGCGTCCGTTAGAAGGCAGAATGTTGGAGTGGGTTTTAAAAGTTTTGATGAAATTGTTTCAGAAGTTTTAAATTACAAACCTGATTTCCCCTCAATTCTGGCAGTGCCTCAGACTGTATCTGGCACATCGTTATCCCAACATTTCAAGACTGACAGATTTTAACAAAATTTCTAAATATAAAAGATAATGGCGTTTACCGTCCATTAGAGCGATGGTTGCAAGGAGTAAGATTATTAAATCTATGCACAAATTTTCAACCTTTAATCTATATTGAGCAATGTTGTTCGAATATGCAAAACAGAAGCATAGGCAACGCTTCTTTGACACACTTGTCCCTGTTCTCCGTGGAAAACTTAAATTTAAAATCCTTGTGGTGCGATGGTTGACCTTATATTCAATATGTTTAAAGGTTGGAACATTCGATGCAATGTCAAGGGTTCGCAACATTTAATCACAGTTCCATACGTGGTCTTAAGGCAAAGTCTTACGCAAAAGGTGGTGGTCATCCATTCACCACAGATGGCATTGATCAAGTCATTAAGAGGTGGTGTGAGGTCAAAATTTTTTTAAAAGATTTAACATTGCATACAGTGGCACATTTTACGGAAATTGTAATAACACAATCTTTAATAATCGCAGAGCCCATATAGAAAAAGTACAATAATATAGTCGAAAGAGGTATCGTTGTGCAATAATTGAATCATGATATCACTGAGGCATACACTAAGAATTAACCTTTACTTCACGGAAGATCTATATCCCTGCTCATATAACTTATAAGAACAAACCATAAAGGTTGGGCATAAAGCTATGCCCCTCATACGCTTATTGTCATCTACAGGTTTCTTGAAAACGCAGTCAACAATGCATTTCTGGAGACAACAATCGTTGGGGTAAAGTGGGAGAACATCGAGTAGATAGGGGATAATATTTTTTTTTTTTTTTGTAAGTAAGTGTTAGTATTATATATAAAAATCCTTCTAAGAACCAGGATCAAGAGTACATTAACTGAGTCAATCGGTTGTAATTACTGAACTGCTCCGTAAGGAGAAACCAGTTCAGCCAACCGTATATAGCAAGTAACAAAAATTTCTAACAGTTCTAAAGAAAACCAGACTATTTAACTACCATGAGAACCACTAGAGCTAAAGTATGGAACAAGCTTTGTATAATCTGGAACATACTCGGGCAAGAGGCCAGGCCAGGGTTCCTCGATGACAGGTGTCCTGCTGGCAGTCCACTGCATGATAACTATTAAATCATTTTTAATAGTTATTAATAATATTAATAATATTTATTAACCAATGTTTTCATTGATATTATGAATATTAATATAGTCATAGGGTGAAATCATGGAGGTGGGTTACATTTTCATGACAATAAGGTCTCCAACATTTCGAAAAAAACTTTTTTCAGCCGAACCAATATTATTTTTCGTTCGAAAGATATTGTTTCCGGCCGAACTAATTTTTGGTCGAAAAATGAAACGTCAAATTGAACAGTGCATTGATTGCACTCTCGATTTGAGTGTAAAAATTTAGTCCGCTGGATCTTTTCTCTCCGGCAATACTCTTTCGGCCAAAAGATTGTTCGGCCGAAAAATTGTTCAGTCGGACTATAGCTGAACAATCTTTCGACCGAAAGATTGTTTATATATCAACCACACATCGATCATGAAACATTTTACGAATTGTGTTGTTGTTTCATAGCTATTGTGAGTGAGTGCAGAGGTTGTGTAGGCGGGCGTGTTGTGAGCGAAGAGGTCGTGTCGGCGTTTGTGAGCACAGGGGTCGTGTTGGCGTTTGTGAGCGTAGGTGCGCCGAACTCCAGGTAATTTTCAAAGCTTTAGTATATAATTTAAGTTTAAATTTTTAAAATGTGTTGTTAATTTATATTGTAAATTTTCAATTTATTGTTTTGTAATGTGTTGTTAATTTATACGTAAGTCATAGTCCACTGGACTGTGACTTGGCCGCGAGAGGCTAGCCCTGTGGCCAAGCCGTGGAACCAAATAAAACAAAAAAAAAAAAAAATGAGAAAAACATAGATATGTTTATATTATAATATGTCCATAATATTCATGTTTATAATTCAATAAATTATCACATCTATAATAAATTTAATTTCAAAAATACATCACAACAAAAAATATGGATTTTCATTTTAATGTTGATGGATATGATGTTGAAGATCAACTTTAACAAGAAATTGAGCCAAGCATAATTATGTATATATTATAGTATGTTCATAGCATTCATGTTTAGAATTTGAAATAAATTATCACATTTATAATGATTTTTAAATTTTTTTTTTTATGTTTAGAATTTAGTAAAATTTTATAAATAATTAAATTAAATAAATTTTGTTAATGTAAATATAAGTTTATAATCAATTTATAGTTATATATATTTGATGTGCTTAGAATTTAGTAAATTTGATATTTTTTATTTTTATTTTTTTAATGTAAATCCATGTTTACAAGTTTACAATTAGAAATCAAATATTTAAATAAAAAAGAGACAAGAATTCTATACATAATGTAATAATCCTAGTACTTCATGTGAAAGATTATGGGTGTGTGAAATGCTTATTCATGAAGCTTTTTTATTACAAATATAAATCCAAATTCAAATGAAATATATAAATTCATTTTTTATTACAAATATAAATCCAAATTCAAATGAAATATATAAATCCATTTTAAATAAGTATATATAATTAAATTCAAATGAAATTTAAAATCAATTTTAATGAGATATATATAATTAAATTCAAAATTTTTATTTCATTGTTACATTCTTATTTTATATTGTTTTTAATACTTTTATTTACATTCTTATTCTACATTATTTTTTATACTTTTATATTGTTAGACATTATTTCTTATTTATTAAGAAAACATAAACATAAATATGACTGTAAATATGGAGGAACACATTTACAATATGATTAATATGAGATTAATATGATTGTTAAGGAAAATGTGCATAATAATCATATAATCATGAGCTCCCTTACATAATAATCATGAGCATCGCTGGTAGACAAAGTGATTCAACAGTGAGGCTAGAAACATGAGAAATAGGGTTCTATCATAAGCTACATTCGTGATAGAAGTTTGTATTCCCACTGTATGCAACTTCTCCGCAGGGACATAGCCACTATAATGACACTTGTTTAACTGGTGTCACTATATTTTAACTGGTGTCAATGCATTGTTTAACTCAACTCGTGTCACTGCATTTTAACTCGTATCACTGCATCGTATTGTGTGCAACTACCTTCACTTGGTTTGGGCGTAGGCTAAATGGCGAGTTGCACCTTTTTCAAACGTTGTGACAGAAATCGTGGTCACTGTCTTCATCCCTCGAAATATGAATAGGATGTCACACAGATAAATCTTCCATGAGACACCAAAGTCATGATCACACCATAAGATTTTTATGGTGCGATACCCCAAAATATTTTCATGGTGCAATACAACATGCATTAGATGCAATATTCACCCATATATTAGATCATACTCCTCAAAGATATAAACTAAACTAGCACAAGGTGGTTATATTTATTTAAAGATTTAGGGATTTTGTTTTTGAATGGAAAATGAACACTTCAAAGGTTCCTAGTTAAACATGAATGGATGTATGGTTGGAGCATGTGATGTAAGAGATCCTAAAATATCCGGTCAACATTAAATCAACCACTATTGGTGTTTCTAATCTTCCACGGACTATGATTTTATGTATCAAGACATTTTTGTGGGTCATTAGTACAATTCAATTAGAGATTGGAAATCATTGGTTCATATGAGATCCACACTCGAAATTCCAAAAGAGGGTTATTACCTCAATAATTTGTAGCAGTAAAGACTCATTAACTCCAAATGGAAATATCTAAAGAATAGTGTTCCATCTATAGTGCATACAACATTCACCCATAGAAGGATGAGGAAAAACCTTCTATAGTAGTTCAATAGTAGTTAACTTGATTTCCTTCTATAGTAGTTCCCTAAATCCTATACTAAGTAGGTTGTAAGTATTAACACTATACTTTTAGGTATTAATTGGGGTGCAGTTCCCAAGTGAGTTTTTTATACATAGTATCATTTTTATAAATATCAGAATTGGAAATATGTTTGAAGATAGTCAAAACAAGTTATCAAAATCTGGAATGTACTTTCAATGAAAAATTAAAAATTATGGAATGTACACATGTGCCAAGTTTGTTTAAAAACAATGTAATGGTATTCCATCTTCAATTATTTGTTCATGATCGACTTTGGACATTTTCCATTTTCTAACCTTTTTTTTTTTTATTGAACTTCTATTAACTCCATGCACGCTGCACATACCAAATGACTATATTGACAACTTGTGAAATTCTGACTAGTAGTCTTGAAAGTGAACATGAGTATCAGTTTGATGGGTTTCTTGAAAAAAATATCATTTCAATACAATGGATCATATTTCATATATAAAACTGTTATCATCAAGATCTTCTAATAGCCTCATCTTTTGCTCTGTGCATTGCATCAAATAATATTTCACATTTTCAATGTTGTCTACAGGTGAAACCATGGAAAAAAAATCTCCTTCAAATAATTGGATATATTGGACAACAATTAATTCATGTTAGATTATCACACAAGTATGTATCTACAAGTTATTTGAAAAAATTTAAACATAAAAATTTTACTTTCTCTAACAAAATCAGAAACTCTGTCGCCATCAACTGACACTATAGTTTCATTTGATTCCATCTCCTCTAAGCTTGCAAGTGGAATTTTCCCTTTTACATTAAGTTCAATATGTCTCCAAGCTTTAACATATCCTTCATTTTTGTTCTCGCAAATATCTATAGATTCTGAGTCATCTATGCAAACTGAACAAAAACAAGATTCATTTCGTCTATCAAATGCAAACCCATTTTGAAAACTTTTTTTTTAACTGAATGTATTTTCTTGTCCCAGGTATTGTACTGACGTCATATGAGATTGATCTATTTACATCTTTGATTCCAACATGCCAAAAATACCTGCACAAGACAAGAACTTGTTAACTTGAAATCTCTCAAGAAAATGATTGAAGATTGAATATAAATTTGAACACGTTCAAATTTATATATCCTGTGTACATACATGTAACATTTATATATAGACACACCTGTGCACATCCCTTGACGGATTATATTCATGGATTAGCACCATGTTGCACCATTCAACAACTTGTTCAGCGGATTCAAATCGATCGACATGAGGGTTCAGCTGATACCTTCAAAGTGCTCGTTTTATACATGCTCCTGCACTGTCGTGCTCTCCTTTTCCATGAGCAGTCTCAAAAAAATTCCAACAATGTGTAATATTTAATTTTTTATAAAGATGACATAACCAATAGAATGATCGTGCAGATTTGAACTGACCCGCACACCCATCAGACCATATCCAATTTCGATCGAATATGATTTTGTGTTCTTCCAATGAATCATAAAATTTATCAAAACAATGTTGTACATAATGTATGCCGTGTGTTCAATCATCACTTATATAAAAGTGATATTCTTTAATAACATTTTGATTGTCGTTGGTGCTTTCTATGTTTGGAAGACTCCGTTGAGGATGTCTATATAGAACATGGACAAATATGGTGACTTGATCAGAATGATAATATTCACTCTGTATTTCTTTTTGTGCAGCAAATGTGTAATTCTCTGCAAAATCAACTACAAACAAAATTGTCTCTGGTGGAAACACTTCACGGAATTGTTTGAATTGTAGATCTTTCCATCGAGCTCTATGTGAATGCTTGGTGTATTTATAGATTTCTTCCTCAAACTTCTTCAAAAACTCTATTAAACAGATTTTATCTACCTTCAAATCAAGCCTTTTGGAAATAACATTTGAAGAATGTGGAGTCGTCTTGCTCAAATATTCATATCTCTTCCAATTGACTTTTATATTAGAAAATGATTGATCATTCATATCAATATGATACTTTGAATGAAACAAACTTAAATTTTGAAAACGATCACATTTCGTTCCACCAACACATTTATTTTTATAAAATAAATCATCATCTTCTCTTTCACATAGAATTTCAGATATAAAAACACGAACTGTGGAAGGAGGAGGTAAAACTGGCCATAAAGTTTTACCAAAATCCAAAAAAGTGTCGTAATACAACTCAAACTCCACATGATAACGACAAGAACATGTGTCACGGACAGTGATGGGTCTAACAAACCATGGTTTTTGTTGCACAAATGTATTGATGGAAATTTTCACTTCTTTGTGCTCTTCTTTGAACTTATTAAACAACTCCATTTGTTTCATTGGCAATATATGTTTTGGATGTTCTTCATATTGATTTCGTGTTATTATTCGACGCAACACATCCCTTGTATGCGGTGAAACACGAGATTCTTCCAACCAACAATTACGGGCCAATTCTTTAACATTTTCTGCAAGTCTATCTTTGTAGGGTTGTCTAAAAATCACTGTCCAACAAGCCAATTCATCATTTACATCTATTTGGAAATGGAATTTTCTATGTTTGTGCAATGTTTTTCTTAATGTTCCCAAAGTTTTTTCCATGTGTAGTGTCAAACGATCTTTTATATTGCTCCCTGAAACAATTGTAGTTTGTAATGTTTTACGTGCAACACGGACATCTTCTTTTCGAGATTTTCCAAAAGCTTTTAATACACTAGTTATATTGTTAAAGACATTCTGTTGCACCTTTGTATCCTTTGTCGACTTTTGAATACCCAATAATCATGTAGCTTCTTTTAACTTTCTTGACTTCAATAGAGAAAGTAAAAGTTGAGCTTGTACTGTTACTAATTCATCTTTGAAATAAGTATTATACATATTCTTAGTTCGATATCTTATATAATGCTTATCCTTTTTCTTCCCAAATTTGTCAGTATCAACATTTTCTAATATTTCATCATCAATGTTGATAGATTCTCCTGCATATTTCAATTTAAAGTTTATATTAAAAAACATAACCCGAACACAAATTCACTAAGTTATATATACTTGAGTCTTCATCTTGTATTATTCTAAATTTTTGTGCACATACCTATAGGTGATTCTCCTTCTGATTCATTTTCGGTTTCAACGTCTTCTTCGACATTATGAGACAAATCTATTTACGTTTTTTGAAAAACATCAAATTGTAATTACAAACAATTATATTATTTATAATATTTTTAATTTGAATTCTATACTTTAAATTTTGTACTTTCTGAATATAGTCCCAATGTGTGTCATGTGCTCGATCATCATATGTGCATGCATACCTAGTTGAACTTCTTCTTGTCGAAAAACTCTATTGACATTATCATCGTTTCTTTCTTCAATATTTGCATGTTCTTGTTTCTTTCTCCGATAAAGCTCTTTCCTTTGTTCGATTTGGCGAGTATCATCTCAAGTGTGGTCATATTTTCTCTTGCGCAAACTTTTGTTTCCCATGAATTTTATAGTTATCTGTAAAAGATATGCTCAACAAAGACTTCAACTTGAAAAAATGCTAATATTTATCTTTCAACATATAAATTTTTATTCCAATAAAAACTTGAACAAACATCATTTACCTTATTCAACAAAAACCAAAAAGATGATTTGAAACTTTGTTTAAGTGCTGTAGAAAATCACCATGTATCGATATCGATCCTCTGATTATACCTATGGAATAGAGGGAAGAAATAAATAAAGAAAAGAATACAGCTGCAATTAGTAATAGAAATGCTTTGAAATCCCTATCATCGAGCTTATATATGTCTATCCATCCAATGAATTGCGTTAAATATGTTCAGCTGAAAGCCTATTTATACAATTTGATGCGAAAGAAAATGATACAACGTGTCATTTTATTTTTTCCGATGCACGGAATTTGTTCGACTATCTTTCAGCCGAAAGAATGGATTTTTCGGCCGAAAAACTTGGAAACCGTTCAGTTTTGACGGTTTCCATTAGATTTTAGTCTTTCGGCTAAAATATTATTTGTTTGGCCGAAATATTATTTCAGCCGAAAAAAGGAAATTGGGACTAAAAACTAAAACCAAAGAATTGCCCCAAGCTTAACTGAACTTTGGAGGTTGTGGACTCTTGCAAATACTGAGAATTTGGTTTCAAAAATGACACCAATTGAATCTACTTTCAATTCGTATAATTTGTTTTCATTTTCTTTATTTTTATCTAATTTTATTTAATTTTTTTTTAAAAATCACTACATTATATTTTCAGCCGACATTATGATTCGATGAAATGAAATATCGATATCTCTAAAAATATACAGTGAATTTTTTTGAAAAAAATACATTCATAATCCTTAAAATGTTCTTTTCAAAAGGGTATATTTAAATTTTAGTTTTAAGTAAAAATTAAGATAGATACAAGGTGTAGAAAAACATGTGTTTAAAATCTGCAATGTTTTCAGCTTGGTCAACTTCAAAAAATTCTAGAAATTATAATATTCATCTGTTAGATTCAAAATTATAGTCATAATAAAATAGAGTCTTTGTAGATTGTTGCAGTATATTTCATTTTTTAAAAACATAAGTTTAATAATAGATACATTGTTGTAGAAAAAAGTAACTCATTATCATTCCTTTCATGTTTAAGGAACATATAGTTAAACAATTGTCAAATTGACATATGAAATCATGATAAAAAAAAATTGAAAAATAGTCATTGGAAAGATAACACAATTCTTCACAAGTTTTGTTTTTACTGTAAAGTGAAATTCTAAATAAAAGAAATACTTTTGTATGCCGGAAGTTGAAGAACTTGTGAAAATACAGTTTTTTTTCCTCATAAAACAAGCAAAAGTGTAACCCATAATATATACTAATAGTACCTATAACCTATAATATCAAAAGTAAAGGAAATACGCCCTATCCCATCCTCATCTTAGAAACAAGTCTCTCCCCCATT